>CAJHQQ010002546.1:0-62801 GCA_905132885.1 Moricandia moricandioides
TCCGCGAGAATTTTGGGACAGGACTTTACTATTCCTTACGTCCTCTATTCTAAACGCGTTATAGAACCCAATAAAATATTTTCTGCTGAATTTCCTATTTGATTTGATAAATAAAACAATATCGTATGCCGCCTATTATACTCATATTGTTTTTATTATTTAAAGTTTTAAATTTTTGTACATATATTAAAAATATATTTAATTTTAGTATTTCTAAAATAAAATATTATTAATCAAAAAAACATTATTAACCATCCACCTATCCATATGTCAATCAATAAACTCCAAAATAAAAAGAGTCATATATTTATTTTGTGGAACAAAGAGTCATATAATATGTAAAATCAATAAATTTTGCCTTGAAATTTGAAAGCATATTCAGTTTGAAACAAAAAAATCTCTACAATATCATAAAACTTCATGTACTCCTTTTGTTTATATTAAATGTCATTTTAGTTTTTTACATACGGATTAAGAAAACAATTAATTTTATATATTTTCTATATAAAAACATAATTACCTATACATCAAATCATCTTTTAAAAAATAGAAAAATAAATTATAATAAAAAATCAATAAATTTTCATCAAAAGTCATAAACGATATTTATTTTGTAACATATTTCTACAACGACACTTACTATAAAACGGAGGGAGTATTAAAAAACAGTGAGAGTATCATTTAACTTCTTGGAATTTAGCACCAGGGACTCTGAAATTTATGAAGTTGATTTCTTATCATTATTTCAAAGTTAGCTCTTACTTTTACAAATGAAATCCTAGGATTATATTTACTTTCTTTTAGAGTATGATTGCGTTCATGTAATTAATTACTCCATCTGTTTCATAAAGATGTATGTTTAAGAATTTTTACGCTTATTAATAAAACATATAAAATTTGAATTACCAATGCATAAATTTTTGTAACTTACTATTTCTCATAACCTTTATCCAATAGAATTTTAAGAACTTTATGAAAGTTTACAATTTATCATTAACTAATGCATTGAAAAGGTAAAAAATACAACATTTTGAAACAATATTTTTTTGCTAGAATATGGATCTTTTAAGAACGGAGGGAGTACCTCTTCTGTATTTGAAAGATCAATGATTTAGCATTTGCACCCATATTAATAAAAAAGAATAATACACATTTATCTATTGATTGTTGTGTTTAAATTGTTTTTAATTTTTTTTTCTAATAAACTTATGCAGTTCATGTTTTTTAGATTTTGATTTATTTTTTAGTTTTAAAATAAAAGTCTTAATATTTAAAATAGAAATAAAAAGCTCAAAACATCGTTCTTTTAATCACGGAAGGAGTATGTGACTATCACATGCTGAGTTAATGAATACTAATGCATAATAGATTAGGATAGAATCTATGCACGATACGTTTCATTTTTATAATTAAATATTTATTTTGTTAGATTGTGTAAGTTTGCCTTTATTTTTTCAGAAGAATCATATATTGTCACAGATTTTTGAATACCTAATATAATTCTTTATATATAAAGTGAAAGCGAAAAGTATACATCATCTCTAACTTTAAATGTGCCACCTTAAATTACTAACCTTAATTTTAATTTTATTTAGTTTTATATGGTTTGAGATCTTTTAAAAATTATTTTTAGTCCATTTTAAATCCATTTTTGCGCTTTTTAGTTGAATATATTAATGAAAATATGATATTTTTAAAATTAGATTTAATATATATGATTGTATATATAATCGTTTTTAAAAAAATATTGTAAACATTAAAGAATATAAGATATGTTAGTTACATATTTGATGAAGGAAATCTAGAGAAATTATTATTAAGATATTCATGCTTATTATCATAACTTAATTGGTTTTAATTATGAGTTTACCAATATTCATGCTTATTAATGTTTATGGCTAATCTAAGAAGACTTACGTGTAAGTCTCCTAGAAGACTTATTCTATGTTAATTTTTGTAAACTTGTTAAATAACTTAAAGATATATTTTTGTAACTTTCAAAAGTGTTAAGTAACTTCAAAAATATCAAGTAGTATGGTTTAATGTATATTCTCAGATCATAAGATATACTTTTTAACTTTCATGAAATTTTAAATTTCAATTTTCACTTAAAATTTGAGTTTCCAACCTAAATTTTAATTTCCCGCTTATATTTCAATTTCCCACTTTAAATTTAAGTCTTCCAGAAGTCTTCCACTGAAACTGTTATATGTTTGAACTTATATAATATTTGATATGTTGTGAATTTGGCTAATTTTCTTGGGAATTTTTCTCACTTAGTTGTAGTAAATTTGACTATTTTGTATTATTTTGTTTTTCTATTAATATTGCATCAATAACTTCAATAATGTCATGTATTTTTTGGCAATATAACATTATAGAAATGAATATATTTACCAAAAAAAATTTCATTAATATCTCTTAAATTTTTTTAAAAAAAATCACAATTAAAAGTGTACACTTACAAATCATAGACCATAAACAAAACTATTATAGATAATTCCTCCATAAAACAAGCTTGGACTCCATTTAACTTGAGAGAAAACTCTCTTAGAAGACTTCCTAGAAGTCTTCTAGCACATTATATGTTAGAAGACTTCCGAGAAGGCTTCTAGACGACTTCCTGGAAGTCTTCTGGGAAGTCTTCCAGAAAGTCGTCTAAAAGACTTCTAGGAAGTAGTCTAAAAGACTTTTGAGAAGTCTTCCAAAGTCTGACACAAATCTGAAAAACATGCAAATCCAAAAATGTTTAAATGTCATCAAAACAGAGAAAATGAGTTGAAGATGAGAGTCTACATTTAAAGAACACACAAAAATACATATTCAAAAATAGTTCTACCTTTAAAGTAGTATAAGATGAGAACCATGTAATAAAAAACCTGCAAAACAAGATGAATTAGTGAGAAAGATATGAGACAAAAAATGATAAATTAATAGAAAGTTTTAGTTTGGAAAAAAAGTAAAGGCTTTAAGCAACCAAAGACTTACCAAAACTCTGCCATGGAGATTTACCTAAATGCTCAGCTTCGTTATGAAAAAGAGATATGGGAGAAAATTTCACCATAAAACTTCGAGGAAGTCTTCTAGTGCATTAACTGTTAGAAGACTTGCCTCGAAGTCTTCAAAGTCTGTCTTATATCTGAAAAACCTGCATATCCAAAAGTATTCAAATGACTTCAATACATAAAAAAAAACTTCAAAAATAAGGTAATAACTTAAAACAACAACAAAAGTTTTCAAAATATAAGATCAGATCTTTAAGCAACAAGGGGTTACCAAATGAAAAAAATATGATTTATAAATCTACCTTTAAAGGAGTGGAAGATGAGAACCATATAATGAAAAACCTACAAAAACAAAATAATTCAGTGAGAAAAACATGACATAAAAGTGAGAAATTGATATACAGTTTGGTGTTTTTAAGTTCAAAAAGATTAGAGAGATATTGGAGAGTTTTAGAATGAGAAACATTACATTTTTTGTAGCCATTTGAGGAAAAAAACGTGTGTAAATTTTCTTTATATAAGGAGACACAAATTTCAATAAAGTTAAATATTTTGATTCAGAAGACTTTCAAGTAAGTCTTCTAAAAGACTTTCAAGTAAGTCTTCTCGACCCTAAATTTACTATTCGTCCAGAAGACTTTTCCAGAAGTCGTTTGATATACATATTATTCATCGGACGACTTCTTGGAAATCGTCTAGACCCTAAATATAAACTTTGAAATTAATTAACTAACTAAACACTTTATTATAATCATATTCAACTTAAAAAATGTTTAGTATATAGATAACTAAATACATATATGTAAAAAATTAATTTTTGAATAAAAATGTTAAGTTTCCAAAAATTAACTCTAAGAATACCAACAATAGTACAACATATGTTACAAAACCCTAAACCAAATAATACCGTGATCCACTACATTCACTCATCTATGTTGAAAATAATTCAATTTTACTATATCTTAATTTATATCATTTACAAATATTTATAATTACACGATTTCAAATTTTTCACCTGAATTTTTTTTTATAAAAATTATAAATTATTTTTAAGATCAACTATATGAGACAACTTTCAGGGAAGTCGTCTGGAAGACTTCCAGGGAAGTCGTCTGGAAGACTTGCAGGGAAGTCGTCTGGAAGACTTCCATGAAGTCGTCTGGACGTCTTCCATGAAGTCGTCTGGACCTCTTCCAGGAAGTCGTCTAGACGACCTACAAAAACTCAGAAGACTTCCTAGGACTATATTCATAAAAATAAAATCTGTTTTTTTTTGTTTGGTCATAAGTTGCTAGTTGTAATTTCACAAAGTTTTTGGGTATACTTTTGCATTTAAAATCAAGTTTGGAGTCATATTTGGAAAACTCCCTTAGATTTTTCCAATGATTACCTATTAACCAAACCATAAAATAAAATTTAAAAACCATATATTTAATTTTAAATATAAAAAATTAATTAAATTATCAATCAAACGATTTTGAGAATATTTTTGATGATAAAAAGATTCTCTATAAATTTAAATAAAATAGATATAAAATGATAAAAAAAAATAAAGCTTATGCAATTTTAAGAATAAAAAGGCACATCTTTAAATATTCTGACAACCTTTTAAAAATCTATAAAATAAAAACACATCATTAGAAATTTTAATAACTTCTCTTAAATCAATTCATATTTTATAATCTTTAAAATAAAAAAAAGACACATCCTTTCACATTTTTAGATTATTATTGTTAACAAAAATGTGAAAAGATTATAATTATTACAACTTTTCATCCTAAACCTTATTATAAATATTTTTTTATTAATATAAAAATCTCAAAATGTGAAAGATGTAAATTTTCATCCTAAACATCGCATTAGTTTTTAAAATATCATAGAGATGTGTCTTTTATTATTAAGAGGAATCTCAATAAATGTGAAAAATGTAACTTTTCCTCATAGACATTGCATTAATCTTTAAAATATCATATATATATGTGTTTTTTTATAAAACGTGTATTTTCATGTTAAACTTACATTGAGTACTTCAGAGATTACACATTTAGGTTATTGTGTGAAACATTATTTCACAGAAAATTTTAGAAACTACTAAAAGGAGTCTTGTTCAGAAATTGAAAAAGACTGTGAAAGGGTGCGTCGTTTAAAGATTAAAAAACATGTGAAAAGGTGCGTTATTAATTTTTTTTAAAAGATGTATTAAAAGGTGTATCATTTAGAAATTAAAAGAGGTAGTTAAAGGGTGCGTCCGAAAGGACATGTCCTATAATAATATAGTTTGATGATGTCAGATCTTATAATGAAAATAAAATCTTGTCTGTTATATTACAAAATCATGATAAACTCAACCGTCATATTTAAATTTTTCTTTAAAAAATAATGACATAAGCGGAAAAGAAAATATGTTTGCACTCTTTTGGACACGAATCGTTTGCACTCTTTAGGTCACGACTCATTTTCACATTTTTGTTCATGACTCGTTCGCACCATTTCGATCACGAACCGTTCGCACCCTTTTTGTAACGATCCAGTTGCACCTTTTCGGTTACGACCCATTTGCATCTTTTCGGTCATGAACTATTCATAACCTTCTGGTCAAGACTCATTTGTTGACGACACATTCGCCTATAGTGATATATTTTTTTATTTAAATAGACTTTTTATGTTGACCAAAAGATACATTTTATATATTTGTTAGCATATACAATTATTCTATCATGAAAGGATACAATGATTAATTTTCTTATAAAATACAACTCTATGATGAATGAACATGTCTTCTACATAGGTGATAAAATTTCTAAATCATTTTTATTAGGGGTTTTAGTAATTAAACCCCTCAACTAAAGATGAATCGTAAAATGAACCCTCAACTAAAAATTCTACGAAATAAACCCTCAAATTAAGATTATTTAACATATGTTACCCTCCGTCTAAAATAATGTGACGGAGGGTAACATATGTTAATGGTTTATAAGTTGAGGGTTTATAATCATGAAAACTTAGTTAATGGGTTTTCTTACGATTCAAAAATAGTTGAGGGTTTTTATTACTAAAACGCATCAAATGTTTTAAAAGCTTTATTATCATTTATGCATTGTTTAAGATAGATTTATTAAGCCTTTAAATTTTTTATCAATCTCATAACTAATTTATAAGGATTCATAAATATTTTTATATTTTTATAAATGATTAATAAGGCTCAGTGCTGGTCCGTACATTATATGGGTTGGAAGCTAATTTTTTTTATTCAAATAATCCTCTCTTCTTTATTTTTTATTCTCATATTTTCTATGAATTTTATTAATTTATAGGCCCAAGAAAAAATAGCTTTCAACCCATATAATGTCCAGATTGGCACTGAGCCTTATTAATTATTTATAAAAATATTAAAATATTTATGAATCTTTATAAATTAGTTATTTGATAAAATAATGTATAAAGATTTATAAATTAGTTTTGAAAGTGTTATAAATCAGTTTTAAATAATGCATAAATGATAACAAAGCTTTTAATACATTTAATGCGTTTTAGTGGTAAAAACCTTCAACTATTTTAGAAACGTAAGAAAACCCATTAACTAAGTTTTCATGTTTATAAATCCTCAACTTATAAACTGTTAACATAAGTCACCCTCCGTCACAATATTTTAGAAGGAGGGTAACATACGTTAACGAAATTAAAGTTGAAGGTTTATTTTGTAGAATCTTTAGTTGATTGATTATTTTACGATTCATCTTTAGCTGAGAAGTTTAATTACTAAAACCCCTTTTTATTATGAAAAGGTTCAATGGTTAAGTTTTGGAAAATACGCAACTCTTTAAGGAATGAATGCATCTTTTGTTAAATGAAACTATGATGTCATACTAAAGTTCCTAAATGGAATAGTAGGTTTGTTGTATACCAAAATATATATGAAAAGGTATGTTTTTTACTTTAAAAAGGATGTCTTGTTGGAAAGGAGACTATTCAGTGAAAATGTAAGTTTGTTACTTTAGAAGGGATGTGTTGTCTGAAAAACAAAATATCCAAGGAAGAATTGCCAAATTATTTTCTTGATGACATAAGCAAAAGAACTTTATATCCGTTAGATCATAAAAAAAAAACAAAAACCCGTTAAATTAAAATTATTTTTTCCTATAAAAATGATGTCATCTTTTCATAGAAAATTGGTTTGCTATTATATACAGATTTCATTATTTTACATTAGTTTAAACTTTATACTAGTTATCTATTAATAGGCGATATAGCTTGTCAACATTTTGGTTCTTTAGCTCTCTACTTGCTTGAAAATTATATAAAAGTTTATATCATATATATATATATACCAGTTTTTTTCTATGAAGCTAAAAATTTATAGCTCTTCTTGTATTCGATTCCCTTGCAATCTTATCTTGGTTTTAAATGACGAGTGCCTTCGTCGCCATGGCCCTTGGTGAGCTTTGGCGACTTCCAGAATGCTTCACCACCTCATAGCCAAGCGAGGTACGACCGCCTTTACTCGCTTTACCTGTATACAATATGTCAAGCAAGGTGTCGCCTTGTTGTTGAGAAACAAACTAGATTTGTTTGACATAATTTTAGTATATAAACCGACAAGTTAGGTAAAAGAGGAAATACCGTGTAACATACTCGAAATATACTCTAAATATACTATAACACAGACCTAATTCATCTAAAAAGGTAAAAATCTTAAGCCATTATATTATATAATAGTTACACACAGTCCCTATAGTTCTTCAAGCTTTCTCCTCAACTTTATTCTCTTCATAAGCTTTCTTTTCTTTTAACATTTTGTTTTGTTTTGTTTTCATCATACTTATTTAATTAAGCAAAGATCTCTTTGACATAGGTTCTTAGTTATGTTAGTTTAAGGATTTTGTTTTTAGCATGTACCAACTATTCATCCTTTTTTGCTAGTTTACGTGCTTAGCTTAACACATCATGTTTATCAAACACTTTTTAAGATCATGTGTATGTGTCATAGTGTTAATAGTTTAAGTTAATATAATGTACCATCATGTTTATCAAGTACTTGTTTAGCTTTTCCTCTCTGTTATGTTAGTTTACATGTTTACAACATACCATTCTATGTTTTTTCTTTGAAGCTTCATCATGTTTGAGATTGGAGAATCACCCCAAGGAGGCACAACACAAAGTGGATCATCTCAACAAGAGGCATCTCAGATTGATCCAGGAAGGAAGTATGGAATGTGTGTCTCATACAACAGCAACTGGAAGTGTATCTTGTGCATTAAAGAAACTAATGGAGGTGTTTCACGTCTGAAAAACAACTTGGTTGGAGGTAACAAAATTTTAAACGTGTGTCCTAATTGTCCCAAGCTTGTGAGAGTCGAGTTGCAAAATTATGCAACCAAAGGCTGAGGAAAGAGCAGCTTAGAGCTTGCGGGATGAACATGTCCTTAATGATATAGATGGTGAGGCCGATGTGAAAGTTGAGCCTAAACAGAAATCTAAACCTAACAAGAGGAAGAATATAGGTCCATTGGACATGTATAGTTCCTATTCTCGGTTATTGGCATGATGAACAAGGTTTGCTAGACCATTGGACATGTATTTGACTACATGTTCTTTGTTCTTGGACATGTATGTTACTTCAACTCCTCATGGTATTATGAAAGGAAAGAAGTATATGAAGTGTGTGACAAAGAACTAAGGGATAAAGTTTGTTCTGGAATAACGAGATGGTTCTATGATGTAGGCATTTTGTTTAATGTTCTCACATATGACTCTTTTAAAGAGATGACAAAGTTGATTGGGCAGTATGGAATGGATTTTAAACCACCTATCATGTGTGAATTAAGAGTCTCTCTTCTTCAAAAGGAAGTTGCCAACACTCATATTATGCTTCTTCAACATAAGAATGAGTGGGCATCTAAAGGGTGTTCTACAAAGATGGATTGCTTAACTTAATAGTCCAAAAGGACATAGTTAGCTTTCTAGTTAAGTCGCCTAAGGGCTCTATTTTCATAAAGTCTAAGGAAGACTCATAAGTTGTGAAATATGCAACAATTATGTTCAAACTGCTTGATGAGAAGGTTGGAGATATTGGTGAGAAGAATGTTGTTCAACTGATAATATAAAATGCTTCTAACTATGTAAAATTTGGTAATATCTCGTCTATGATCTTGTTTAAATATAATTTAATGAGAGTTTAATTGATTACAAAAAAAAATTGTTAGAGGCTAAACGGTTAAACCTCTACTAGAATCTTTGTGTAGTATTTTATGTTGATCTTATGCTAAAAGATATTGGGAAGTTGGAGCATGTGAAGAATGATTTGAAGAAGTGTATCTTTGTGAATGGTTACATTTATTTTCGTGTGCATCTATGAACAAGGAGAGAAGATTCACCCTTCAACACAATCTCCAACGACAAACTGTAACAAAGTTTGCTAATTCATTCATTACTCAGTTTCAAATTCAACAATCAAACTTGAAAAAGATGGTCACGTCCGATGATTGGAACAAGAGCAATGGCCATAAGAAGCATGGGCAAAGAAACTTAAGTATTCATTCTATAAGAAAGCTTCTGGAGGAATGTTTCTTATGCACTCAAGTTGATTGGTCCACTAGTAAATGTGCTTAAGATGGTGGATGGAGAAAAGAAACAGGCTATGGGATACATCTATGATGATAAGTATAGAGTTAAAGAGGCTATTGCAAGGAGTCTTAAGATGAAGCAAGAGAAATATGAGAATGTGTTTGAGATCATTGATAGAAGGTGGCATTTTCAGCTTCATCGGTCTCTTCACGCAGCTAGATATTTCATTAATTCAACTATCCATTATTCCAATCCTGAAGACGTGTGTTGTGAAGAAGTTGAGACTGACTTGGACAATTGTATCAACAGGCTTGTCCTGGATAGTGAGACTCAAGATAAAGTGATCTTGGAGCTTGATTTGTTTAAAACAGCTATTGGGCTATTTGGGCATAACATGGCAGTAAGGCAAAGGGAGATGAAAGCACTGGGTAAAATAGTATAATGCTTTCAGCTTTGTTTTGTTATTGTCAAATCTAAACTAATTCCATCTCATTTGTGTTTTTATAGCTGATTAGTGGTGTCTACTTATGGATCATCAGCTCATAATCTAAGAGATTAAGCAGTATTTAACCTAACTTGTAATGCATCCGGATGTGAAAGGAATTGAGGTGTTTTGAGCTTGTAAGTCTATTTATACTCATCTTATTTAATAGTTAGATTGTTGCTAAAGTTCATTAATATTTTGTTATTCAATTTTTTATAGTTTCACAAAAGATAAGGAACCGCTTAGCTCAGCATCGGTTGAATGACATGGAGTTTGTCAAGTATAACCAAGACTTGCAACGTCGTATGAAGAGAAGTGATAGCACTGATCATATTCTCTTAGAAGAGATTGATGAAATAAATGAATGACTGATGGGAAGAATGAAAGGGAACTCTAATAAAGATAATCTAAATTTGAAAACGAAGATTTGACATGGAATGTTGTGAGTAAAGCAACATGAGCTGAGGAACCTATCTACACTACTAGAGGAGCAAAAGTCTCAGCAGCGGTTGATAACAGGAAATGAATTGCCTGTTATTCAACTCAGCCAAGAGGGAAATGATATGGTTAAGGTCCTTCTCTTTTTTCTAGTACAATCGAGCCTTGCAACATCGTATGAAGAGAAGTGATAACACTGATCATATTCTCTTAGAATAGATTGATGAAAGCAATGAATAGATGATGGGAAGAATGGAAGGGAACTCTAATAATGATAATCTAGATGATCATGTCTTTGAAAATGAAAAATTGACATGGAGTGATGTGAGTAAAGCAACATGAGCTGAGGAACCTAACTATACTACTAGAGGAGCAAAAGTCTCAGCAGCGGTTGATAAGGGAAAATGAGTTGCCTCTTATTCAATCAACTAAGAGAGAAACAATATGGTCCAGATGCTTCTCTTTTGTCTCTTGTTGATATCGATGATGATGAACTGGAACATGATTTGGAAGCATGTGGTTTTGGTCAAGAGGAAGAATTAGAGTTCTAAGATGACTATGAAACATAGTTTTAAAGTTGGTGCTTTAGTTTTGGTTTTGGTGTTTTAGTTTTTACTTTGGATTATGCTCCGTTATGATGGTTTGGTTTTGGTTTTCTACTTATGATTTGTTGTTTTGACGTTAGATGTTTTTAAGATATCAATAAAAGTGAAGTTTTGGTTTTATGTTATTGTGTTTTTATCTAAGTATAATATAATTGACAATCTTAAGTGTAGAAGATTACCTTTTTATTTGTGTGATAATGATTACGGTCGCCATGAAATACCATGGCGCCTGGTGAGAGTCGACCTCCTCAACGCCAAGACTCACTATATGACATTTAAAACCAAGATTCATATTTAATTTTTTAAAAGCTGCAAAGTTTAAAGAAACATGTTAAAGTACTAATAACCTCTATATCAAAAAGTAAGGTGATACTATAATCTAGGTATGGGCAAAAAAATTGGAATCGAAGAATCGAATTAGAACCAAACCAAAATACCCGAATCCGGAACCGGACCAAAATCTTTAAATATCCGAATGGTTTTTATATTTTTATATCCAAAATAACTGAACCAAACCGAGAACCAAACTGAGAACCAAACAAATACTCGGATATATATAAAATATTAATTATATATACATATAATATACTTATATATATATATATATAATTTAAAAATCTATTAAAAGTATTCAACAATAGTTGAAGAAAATTATTTTTTACAAAGTATTGGAACTACCCGAAAATATTTGAAAGTATCCACATTTATCCTATATATTTAAAGTAATCTAAAATATCCAAGAATTTTATCTGAATTATCTTAATTATTCGATATTTTACCCAAAATATCGTATAATTAAGCAGTACTAACCGAACAAGAACAAAATGAGAACTAAATTTTTTTCTGGATATTTTTCGGTTCTTAATTTTACTATCCAAACCGAACCGAACCCGAAAATACCTAAACCGAACCAAACCGAAAATAGACCAAGTAGTAAATTGATCCTCTAACTCTCTATCCAAACTACTCGATATCATAAATACGCGAACCGAACCGAATCGATACTTGAAATGTCCAGGCCTACTATAATCTAATTGCATTTGAAAATTCTTTACAGGACGAAAGAATTACTCCATAATATGTGCTTATTAGTTATAAGACCACCGCTTCAGCATTATATATGTATGAAATTTAAATATGACCAATTTATGTAGCTAAAACCTTCTTCCCAACCCTAATCACACATAAATTACTTAACTAATTATGTAGTTGCTCCGTTAGTTAATCTTACTCTTACTTATTCAGTTCGTATGACCAGAGAGAACTAAATAACTATTAACCCATCAGTATTTTTTCTATACTTTTATTTAGGTTGGTACGAAAAGAGAAAGCTCAATCCCATAGTGACAATTAATATATGTTGAAACATGTCGTAAGCCTCTTTCGTTGACCCATAAGCTTTGAACAAAAAACTTGTTCAAACAGCAAAAGAAAATGGAAATTAAAGTGTGTGTAAACGCGTTAGTCAAGTTGATTACATGACCTATCTCTCCCGGTCAGATATTTTATTTCGTTTTATTTTTAAATATATTTGGTTTACATTCAAGGAGATACTATTAACCAAAGAAAACTTATATTTGAAAGATGGTTGTTTTTCAAAGCATAATATAAGTTGGTAAAATTTATAATAACCATATTTGAAATTAAAAATTATGTTAAAGGTAATTTCGAATCACTATTAGTTTCTTTTTTGTAAATAATAAAATCAATATAAACTATTAATTAGAACCTAAAAAATAGGCTCAGAATTTACTTAGGCATTATGTATAAACATCCTGTACTAATTTAGTCACTTTTTAATTTTATGCATGAATTAAGAACATATACTTATATTATATCAATAAAGTTGAGCACTAGAAAATTATAGATTATATTTTTAAAGTAGATATATCAAAATAATTTTAATACGAAATTTAGAAAAATAAATAAGACAAACAATAATAATAACTAATTTAAGAAAAAGTAAATGTGATATTAAGTTATAACTAGATTTTGAACCATAGTTTAAAATTCAGGATTATTTTTATTCACAAAATTTTATTTGATAATATTGATGATCAAGACACTAATCATTAACCATATATATCGTGTAGAATGCTTAGTAACAGCATATATATATTTTGGAGGATATATGTAGTCAAATTAAGTTTATTCATATCACGTACTATTTAAAAAAATTGGATGTTGTATATACACGCATTGGTCAAGTTTAGGCATATATATATATGTTCATAATTTTAGATTAATAATCAAAATTACACATCGAAGATAAATACTTACGACCAATTTTTATACCTTGCGTACGATTATAATTTTTAGGTTATTGACGTATCATATGGTAAAATATTGAAAAAAAAGATGCCGTGAAGTTTCAATAAAAAAAAGTTTCGATTAATTAAAAGAATCGATAAATAAGTAAATGCAAGTATAGTCTTTTATAAACAAAGACATGTCATCATAATATATACATTATTATTAATGACTAGAAATTGACGTCGTTAACCTAAACCAGATTAGTACCAAGATAAAGATGTTTTTAACTAAGATTAAAGAAGTTAACTTTGTTAAGAAAAGTAAAGAAACTACGAAAGAATTTTTACAAGCAGCTACAATCAACAGTGGTTTTCGGTCAACATGTAATCCACACAACGTTGATTTTTGTTTTGTCGTATATAATCCTAAACGTTGATTTTTTACAAAAATGAACGTGTGGGGGCTCTGTAATGCACTTCATGCGTCTACCCGACGACTTTTTTTCTACTCTGAAGCAACACATATCTCACCATCACAACTCTACGCACATTTTATATTAACGCATACCATTTTTTGTTTATTTCTCTAAGAAAATATCATTCAATCCAACATGCAATATAATATATATATGCACAACATACTTTTTGACTATGGTGCCAATAACCCAAAAAAAAACCCTCTCTCATCTCCTCCTTCGGGGAAGCTTACCAAATGCTTTTGAATTCTCACACATGCCTTTAGACAAATTCAGTATAAATACTCAAAACCTTAAGTCACTCATGCATCAAGAACATTTGATCATATAGTTTATAAACTTTTGATCAGCACAATCTATCTTGATCGTGCCCACAAGACAATACTTCAACTTTTCGTCAGCAATCAAAAACATCATCGGAAGATGGGAAGAGCTCCATGCTGTGAGAAGATGGGGTTGAACAGAGGCCCATGGACGCCTGAAGAAGATCAAATCTTGATCTCTTTTATCCACAAACATGGCCACAGTAACTGGCGAGCCCTCCCTAAGCAAGCTGGTATGAACAAATAAAATTTACTTATTTTATATAGTTCACTTTCCTAAAGATGAAAATTAAATTTCTTAACATTGATGGTAACTATTAATTACAGGTCTTTTGAGATGTGGAAAAAGCTGTAGACTTAGGTGGATGAACTATTTAAAACCTGATATTAAAAGAGGCAATTTCACCAAAGAAGAGGAGGATGCTATCATTAGCTTGCACCAAATCCTTGGCAATAGGTATTACTTTGCACACTTCTACTTTTACATATAAATTTATACACTATGTAACGTTCTACGTACATCTAACATATATACGATAATCATCACAAGAAACATGTCTTGGTCCACTATTAGATAATATATAATAATCTGCTCCTTGATAATTTTGTATAAACGTTCTTTTTCTCTTTTGGTATTTTCTCCAGATGGTCAGCGATTGCAGCAAAATTGCCAGGAAGAACAGATAATGAGATCAAGAACGTATGGCACACTCACTTGAAGAAAAGACTCGAAGATTATCAACCCGCTAAACCTAAGGCAAGCAATAAGAAACCTAAACCTCAATCTTTACCGTCGAAACTGAACAGTACTAGACGTGAATTGGAGCTCGCAAATTCATCAAACACTTCTTTTGAAAGCTTGTTCTCGGCATCACCATCAACGAGTGATGCGGTTTCTTCGGTGACACTCATGAGCCACGAAGGCCATAACAACGAGGCTAAGATTGATGATAAATCGGGAGACATCAATATTGGGGATCAAGATTGTTGTTCTTTCGAAAATTTTGGAGCAGACATGGACGAGAGCTTCTGGAATGAGGCGCTTTATAGCCAGGATGAAAGCAACTACGAAGTGAATCTTGAAGGGGCTGGTTTTGACGAGATACGACAAGAGTTTCAGCAGTTCGGCCCAGTTGAGAATGAGATGGTTTTGGACAGTGAGATGGACTTTTGGTTCGATGTATTGGCGAAAACTGGAGGGGAACAAGATCTATTAGCTGGGCTCTAATTAATTGACATATTTGAATAGTAAAGTGAAATGGTGCAAATTAAAGCTAAGAAAAGTCTTTAACTTTTCATGTGATCTAGTTAGTTTATTAATTAGACGTTGCGTTTTTCGAAAATATTACTCTTTTTTCTGGCAAAAAAAGTTTGAGTAGTTAGATAACTCGAGTAGTAATCAATGACAAGTGATTAACAAATAACATATATATTGCCCAGTTAATAAAATAATTAACTGAAAATATTGAGTGTCATGCGAAACACATCAATAAAAATGTATTACATAATCTATTTTAATTTAACATCTTATTTTTGTCTAGTGATAAAATGTTAAGATTTAAATTTTAAACTAGAGTTCGCACATCCTTGCGGTATTCTTTTCTGTTACCCGAGCATTTGTGTTTGAACCACTACAACTAATTCATATCCCATTCAATCCAATCACGTTAAAAACTAAATAAAAATTGTATGCATAAACAAACACACAAACTCGTGAATACAAGTTTGCCATGTTGCCGTTGAAAAAGTTTGCCATTGTGTATGCAGAAACCAGCAAAAATTTGAATGTAGGATTCAGTGAACATAAGAGAACTATACAATACCGTTATATCATGAAAGCTTACCTCTTCATCAAGTTTTCTTCACACGGTGGACATGTTCCATATGGATTTAGAGCATACATTACAAAAATAATCATCAAAAAAAAGTTTGTGTTTATTTATCAGTGACTTGGTTCATGGATGATGGATCGCAGTAAAAAGCTTGTGAGTTCTTTTACCGGTTATGCAGACTAATATCTTTCGTTCATTCTAAATGCATAGTCTGACCACATCGCAGGACCATATATATCTTCACATCTGTAACCACAACTTGTTCTTTCACATCTATACACTGATGTCTACTACTAAGCCAGGGACAGGGAGCTAAGCAATGGATGTAGTTATGTAGAGTAAAAGATACCTTTTTAGAGTTCAAATCACCTCAGACATCTACTTAAATGTAGAAAATGAGATAACCTACTGAAAACCAAAAGATAAAACACAAAAATGTAGTATATACATAAGTAGAACTTGTAAGTGTTTCAATGGTTATCTGGCTATTTAGAGCATTTATAATATTTCTTTCCATTAAAAATTTTAAGACCAGTGAAAAGTCATGGCAAGTTAACACTAACATATAAGTATCAAGCCTAAAGAAAACATAGAGAAACATAACTGGTAAATTAAAGGAAAAGATCAAAGACAATGAAAGAGAGCACAAGGAGTAAATTATACCAGTTCAGAATACACACCTAGAATAACAGTTTATGACATTTAAAAAAAAAACACCTAGAATATTCTGTAGTTTAGTTTACCGTCATTTGAGAAACAACTAAGTCAACCAAAAGCAATTTTTTTTTATGATTCATACAGAAAAAGCCTAATGGTTCATTCTTACTCAATTGCTACTACTGTTAGAAACTAAAATATACATAAGTTGTTATCCTACTGAAGCACATGAACAAAAACAACTGAAGAAGCCCTCCTTGGAATAGGAACTGCACAAACTAGACGATGCTACAACCACATTATACACTAACTGTCTCAAAAGTTTTAAAAGAACAAACAAAACATGATAAAGTAAGAGGATCTTTCGCTGCAGAAAAATTTAATCCTAAAGAAAAAAGGAGAATACTCTTACAAAGTGATAGTATTAGATTGATCAAAGCTTTTCTTATGATAAAATAAAGAATACATCTTGCTCCTTTATATAGGAGACTTGCTTAACAGAAACAACAACAAATCCTAAAAACTTGCTAACCCCTAAGACTCGTCAATCTTAACTTATTGAACTACTTGCTCCTACAAGTTAGGAGACTTATTCAAACTTAAGCTAAACGTGCTTTGATCACTTCCTAACATACCTTCCCCCAAACTAAATGCGCTTGAAGCATTATAGTTTGTTCTTCAAGTTCGGACTCTCTTGAATCCCCAGCATCTTTCTCATCTTTTGAAATGTGTCAAGCTTCAATGGTTTTGTCATAACATCAGCTAGTTGATCTTGAGTTCCACAATGAGTCAAAGCAACCTCTTCTTCTCTCACTAAGTCACGCAAGAAATGAAACCTGACCTTAATATGTTTAGTTCTTCCATGAAAAACAGGATTTCTTGACAACTTGATTGAAGAGCTGTTGTCACAGAGAATCGTCATGCACTTTTCTTCAGTTTGACTAAGAACACTGAGTATCTTCTTCATCCACAAACACTGAGTCGCACAGAAAGAGGCAGCCACGTACTCTGCTTCAGTTGTTGATAATGTCACTACTGGTTGCTTCTTTGAACTCCAAGCTACTGCCCCATTACTCATTAGAAATACATATCCAGAAGTACTTCTTCCACTGTCTATATCTCCTGCAAAATCACTATCAGTGTATGCTTTCATATTGCCTTCCCCATCATCTTTGTACATTAACCCCATTTGCAGAGTACCCTTTATATATCTCAGTACTCTCTTGACAGCCAAGAGATGAGCTTCCTTCGGCTGTACCATAAATCTACTCAGAAAACAAACTGAGAACATGATATCTGGTCTTGTTGCTGTTAGATACATTAAACTCCCAATAAGTTGTTTGTATAACGATGGATCAGCATCTTCTCCTCCCTTCACATATCCTTCAGGTTGCTCAACAAACACAGTCTCCTTCAGCACCCCGTGGAGAAATGCGCTTTTAACGTCAAGTTGATACACACTCCATTTTCTTTTAGCAGCTTCAGCTAATAGCATCCTGATGGTGTCCCAACGTGCCACTGGTGCGAAGACTTCATCATAGTCAACTCCATATACTTGTGAGTATCCCTTAGCCACCAACCTAGCTTTGTATTTGTCAACTTCTCCCCTCTCGTTGATCTTAGTCTTGTACACCCATTTGACACCTATCTTCTTCATCCCGATTGGTAATTCAACCAACTCCCAAGTTTCATTTCTCTCAATCGACTCCATCTCTGCATCCATTGCTTCAATCCATTTCTCTTCTTCTGCAGCTTCCCAGTAGGTAAATGGATCATCATGCACTATGTGTAGAGCAAACTGTTGTAGTTCTTCATCTTCATCAGTGAGCCCATCTCCTCTTACGTAGTCTTGTAAGTACCTAGGTGGAGCTCTTCTTCTCGTTGCCTCTGTAGGTTGTTCATTTCCACTATTGTTTTGTTGCACAATATCATTTCTGATATCAGTGTCTTCCCCTAGCTCCTCTGCATCGTCATTTGCATTCTCAAACCCTTCTGCAACATGTTCTTCTTCCTCATCTATCACAAGAACATCACTTTCTTCCTCATCATGACTTCTTTCCCAATTCCAGCTTTGCTCTTCATTAAAGATAACATCTCTACTGATGATGACTTTGTTTGTGGTGGGATCAAGCATTTTGTAGGCTTTAGAACCTTCACTCATTCCAAGGAATATACACTTCTCACCTCTGTCATCTAACTTCACTCGCTTCTGACTTGGAACATGAGCATATCCGATACATCCAAACACCTTAAAGTGCTCTATGTTGGGTTTAACTCCGGTCCAACATTCTTGTGGTGTCTTCTCTTTCAAGGCTGAGGTAGGACATCGGTTTAGAATATGGATTGTCCAACTCGCTGCTTCTCCCTAGAATTTCTTCGGCATTCCCTTCTCAATGAGTAAACACCTAACCATGTTCATGATAGTCCTGTTCTTGCGCTAAGCTACTCCATTTTGCTGAGGTGTGAAAGCAGCTGTGACTTGCCTTTTGATTCCATGCGAGGCACAGAAGTCATTGAACTCTTTTGAGGTGAATTCTCCACCACGATCACTTCGCAGACATCCTATTCTCATCCTTGTTTCATTCTCCACCATCAGTTTAAAGCTTTTGAAGAATGAGAAAGCCTCACTCTTCATAGATAAGAGAAAAATCCAGGTTCTTCTACTGAAATCGTCTATAAAGCTTAAGATATACCTCTTCTCTCCTATGGTATTAGGCTGAATAGGACCACACAAGTCAGTATGAATGAGCTGTAGCTTCTCTGTTGCTCTCCATTTTGCTTGCTTTGGAAACACTTCTCTATGTTGTTTGCCTTTTGCGCAGACCCCACACACTTCATCAACTCTCTCGATCTCAGGAAGTCCCATTACCATCTGTTTCTTTGATAAGAGTTGTAGAGCTTTCTGACTTAGATGGCCAAATCTTTTGTGCCACAGGTTTGAATCATCACATGATATTTTCAGACAGGTTGTTGATGGTGCATCAGCTTTAAGAGCAAACATCCTGTTGGTTGTCATTGAGGTGTTCATGATCAATCCCCATTCCTCGTGAAAGACTTTGCAGCTCCCATCTTTTATGAGTATTGTCAGATTTCTTTCTTGTAACTGCCCCAGACTTAGCAGGTTTGTTGTAAGCTCGGGGACATAGTACACATTTGGGACTACATGGCTTCTTCCATTTAAAAGCAGCTTCACACTTCCTTGACCTTGTACTCTCATCCTTGAGTTATTTCCTAACCTTACTGTATGCATCATCTTCTCATCCAAGTCAGTAAACCAGCTTTTGTCTCCAGTCATGTGGTTTGAGCAACCAGAGTCAAGAAACCACACACGATCTCTTTGCAGTCCTCTTTCTTCAACAAACGCCATGAGTAGGATCTCCTCCTTCTCGTCTAGCTCTGCATAGTTTGCTTTGTTGTCCCAAGTAGGACATTCTGATTGGTAGTGTCCTAACTTGTGACACTTGAAGCACTCTATGTTGGCTTTGTTGTTGAACCTGCCTCGTCCTCTTCCTCCTCTGTAATTCCCTCTTGAATAACCTCGTCCTCTGCCTTCGTATGAAACCTTTAGGACTTGTTCTTCTTCTACATTCCCTTTCATGCGTTGCTCTTGAACTAGAAGACTACTTTGAATTTCATCCAAAGTCAGTGTGTCCAAGTTGCTCGATTCTTCAATTGAACACACCACATAATTGAACTTCATGGTCAGCGATCTCAATATCTTCTCTGAGATTGCATTTTCTGGGAGTGTATCTCCATAGGCTCTCATCTTCTTTGCGATTGCTAGTGCTCTTGCAAAGTAGCTGTTCACAGATTCTCCTTCTCTCATCTGCAGTATCTCATACTCTTTACGCAATGCTTGAAGTTGTGCTCTCTTCACTTTGGTGGATCCTTGGAATTTCTGCTTCATGCTCTCCCAGATTTGCTTACTAGTCTCAGTGTTGAGAATGGTGTCCAAAACATCTCTATCAATGGATTGATACAAGAAGTTCTTCAGCTTCATATCTTTTAGCATCTGCTCGTCAATTACCTTCTGTTGTGCTTCAGTGAGAACCACTCCCTCGCTCCTACTGATCCCATTTTCTATGAGATCCCAGTACTCTTTAGAACGGATGAAATTCTCCATCAAACGTGCCCAATGGTCATAATGACCATCAAACCGTGGAATAGCAGGAACCACGAACCCTTTTGAACTGCTGCTATCTCCCATCTGAATTTCTTGTTCCTCGTTCTTGTTCCTCGTACTCTTCTCTCACTCCCTTCAGGCCTCTTTGTGATGTGGCTCTGATACCAATTCTTACAAAGTGATAGTATTAGATTGATCAAAGCTTTTCTTATGATAAAATAAAGAATACATCTTGCTCCTTTATATAGGAGACTTGCTTAACAGAAACAACAACAAATCCTAAAAACTTGCTAACCCCTTAAGACTCGTCAATCTTAACTTATTGAACTACTTGCTCCTACAAGTTAGGAGACTTATTCAAACTTAAGCTAAACGTGCTTTGATCACTTCCTAACAAATACTACACCAATCTGAGATATTGTTTCAACATGTGGAACACAAAATTTATAATCCAAGTTATTGTCGACAACTAATCATAGGGCAATCTCTTAGTCATGAAAACTTCCGTAAAAAATGTAATATGAAGACAAAAAGGAAGAACCTTGAAAAACGAAACTGATGTAAGCTACCTGCATAATTTCACTAACAAAGATGATGTTAATCAGATTAGTCGTAATCAATCTCTGCCCTATGATTTTTCACCCCTCTGTCATCATTGGCTTCTCTCCCCTCGTTGCTTAGAAAATTAAATCAATTTAAGTAAAAAAATTTAATTTTAAATCATGATTTAGTGGTGATATTACCAAACGTATATCAAGCAATTTAATCCCAAGAATTTAGTGATTAGGTTAGTGTAAAAAGACTAAAATGTCACTAATGAAGACTTTAAGGTTTGAGTTAAATTCAATGACATTTTGTGTAATATCCCACATCAAAATAAGGTTATTTCTATAATGTACTTTTTAATAGATTAGATGGTCTTATTAAAAATGACATATACCATATATTATAATAGTGATAGTAATAAGGGCAAATCTTTCACATAGATTATTATAAAGTTTTTGCCACAAAATAGACCTTAAGAAAAAAAATGACTAAAATAGATTTTTTCTATTTTGAAAATTTAAATATTTTTTTATTTTTTCTAAATTTTAAACTTCACCTCCAAAACACCACCCCATAACTCTAAACCCTAAATTTAGATTAGTTAACCCAAAGATATAAATATATATATATACATCATTTATTAAAGTTTATTTTGATCATTTTTCTCTTTGAATGCTATTTTGGAGACAAAAACTTTTTAAAATCTATTTTGATCATTATCTCTAGTAATAATAGTAACCCGTCTATTTTAACCAATTGGACATCACAGTAAAATAAACCGATAAACTAAATTTAAACAAACAGATAGTAAATAAATGTTTGGACTATACAAGATCAACATTTACATCATAACTAATTTAGTCAAACTATAATATATTACCAATCAGAGATTTACTTCAATTAAATTTCTGAACCGATTAACATAAGATAAGAACATGCAACCATTTTTCTTGTTTTGATGATACAAACATAAGAGAAAAATATCACCCGTATTTTAATGCGGGGTGCAGCAGAGATGAAAAGTCATGTTGGTGTTTACAGCATTACAAGATGTGGGTCAGGTTTCACAGGAGGTTGGAGACCAAGTATTTGTGTTGGTACTTGATTTTAAGAGGAGTATTTTGTCGTAAATGCAATCAAAGTTTCACACTGAAAATTTAGGCAAATAATATATAGTATATAATTAGATATCCAATTTTGACTAGTACGAGATTTTTCAAAAAACAAATCCAAAACCTAATTCATTCATGCGTTTTTTATTAGATTCAAAATAAATAATATGACGTCAGTGGAAAAATTAGACATGGGCTAAAAAATCCCATCAACTTTTTTATGTATTATCTAGCTATCCAAGTAAGTTTTTTCTTGTTTTCTTTAGGAACTTTCTTATTGTTTCAGGTTCAAAATTTTTGTTTATTAGAGGAATAACTCGCACTACCCACATTACCAACCAAATAAATACATTTGGAAGGCAACAAGTAGAGCTGGGCATTGGTTTATACGGTTTTTCGAGTCAGTTTATTTGGTTCTCGGGTTTCAGTTTTTTTAAATGCCACCAAAGTTAACCGAACTATATTTCGGTTTGGTTCAGTTATGAGAGTTAATATCGATTCCAAATTGAACCAAAATCGGTTTATAGATCAATTTATTTGGTAGAAACCAAAAATCAGGTGTATAAACTTGGTTTCTTTTGGCTTATCTTAGTTTCTTTCGGTTTATTCAGTTAATCTAAGTGCTATGTACCAAACCACTAGCTTCTTGCTAGCCGAACTAAACCAAACCAAAAACCGGCATAATTTATAAAATTTATCAATCATTTTATGAATTCGACTAGATGTTAAACCAAAAAACAATTTTTTTGTCCGGACGGTTCGATTTCATGTCAAATGCCTAACACCACCAAATATTATTATTAGGAAAGAGAATCCTTGATAAGGATTACCTTACTAAACCGTCATTATCTTATGTTATATTTCCTATTTATCTTTAGGTTAGGTCGGCTTATACGCATGTATATATACTCTTGTTCATCGATCATAATAACACAAGTTCAGAGATTACAATATTATCTCTAGTTTACATGGTATCAGAGCAATAAATTCTGAGACCTACAGTTTTTTTTTCTTTTCCGACAATTCGGAAAACGATTTTTTTCAAAAGTCTTGGTTCGTGTCTTGTTCTTGGTAAGAACAGAAACTTAAAATCATGGTCGACGGGGAAGATTCATCCGCCACCAAAAGCACTACGAGTCAAGGAGAGAATGTCGTCAACACATCTACTCCGTATTCGTTGTTCGCATCCGATAATCCAGGAGCATTGATCACTTCTGTAATCTTTACAGGCGAAAACTACAACGAGTGGTCTATGGAGTTGATTAATGCACTAAGAGCTAAACGCAAGCTAGGGTTTATTGACGGAACAATATCCAAACCTCCTGTTAATGATCCTAACTTCGAGCTCTGGTCTTCGGTAAACTCTATGATTGTTGGTTGGATTCGTACGTCTATCGAATCCCGAGTTAGGTCGACGGTTACGTTTATCTCTGACTCCCACAAATTGAGGGAAAACTTGAAGAAACGGTTCTCTGTTGGCAACAAAGTTCGTATTCATCACCTAAAAGAGCAACTAGCGTCGTGCAAACAAAACGGTCAATCGGTGATGGACTACTTTGGACGACTAGCTAAGATGTGGGAAGAGCTCGATATGTACAAACCTCTTCCAAGTTGTACCTGTGACGCAGCTGCTGAGTACGAGAAAGAACGCGAAGAAGAAAAGGTTCACCAATTTCTCATGGGTTTAGATGAATCAAAGTTTAGCATCGTGTGCCAAGGTATAATCGCTACTGATTCTTCAATCGATCTCGGAGAAGCCTATGCAAAGGTAGTACGTGAAGAACAACGGCTCAACTCTGCTAAAGATCATGAAGCTCAGACTACTGCTGTCGGGTTTGTTGCGAAGAAGGAAACATCGGAGCCATCTCAGTCTGGTCAAAACCGTCGTGTCCCTCAGTGTGCACATTGTGGTCGTCGAGGTCACGAGAAAGCAAATTGCTGGCAGTTAGTTGGCTTTCCGGATTGGTGGGACGAAACCCCACCATCTCGCGGTGACAACAAAGGAGGACGCGGAGGTCGTAGTCGCGGTTCATCTACCTCAGATCGCAGTCGAAACAGTGGAGCTCGCGCTAACAACGCCCATGCAACGTCTTCTAACTCCTCTACGTTTCCAGCTTTCACTAAGGATCAATTACGAGCTCTCACCCAGATGATTAATGAGAAAACCAAATCATCTGATCGGCTCACTGGTAAGAAATATGGAGACCTCATACTAGACACGGGAGCCTATCATCACATGACGGGAGAGCCATCGTTTCTAGAGAATGTAACGAGGATTCCTCCTTGTCCGATCGGTTTTGCTGATGGTAACAAAACCTACGCGACCCACACCGGCGTGTTGCATTTGTCAAAAACCATAACTTTGACGAATGTGTTATTTGTTCCCAACTTAAACTGCTCGCTTATCTCAGTTGCCAAGCTCTTACGTCAAACTAATTGTTTTGCTGTTCTCACCGATACTTTGTGTGTTTTACAGGATCGTTTCACGAGGACGCTGATTGGAGCAGGTGAAGAGAGAGATGGGGTTTATTTCTTCAAAGATGTCATGGCTGCTCGTGTTCAAGTCCCCGATAAGTTGCTTACATCAGCTGATCAGTTTCTTTGGCACCAATGGCTAGGACATCCTTCATTTTCTGTGTTATCACATTTACCGATGTTTTCTGATTCAAATAAAACTGCTGCTCAAAATCATTGTGAGGCTTGTTTTGAAGCAAAGCAGACTAGAGAAGTTTTTTATGACAGTTCGAATAAAACTAAAGAATGTTTTGAGCTTATTCATTGTGATGTTTGGGGACCATATCGAACTCGTTCGTCCTCAGGAGCAGTTTATTTCCTTACCATTGTCGATGATTTCTCCAGAGCAGTGTGGACATATTTACTTCTCGAAAAATCAGAGGTTAAGATGGTTCTTCAAAACTTCCTTAAGATGACTGTAAAACAGTTCTCTAAAGATGTCAAGATTGTTCGCAGTGACAATGGAACTGAATTCATGTGCTTATCTCGGTTCTTCAGAGAGAATGGAATTGTTCACCAAACTTCTTGTGTGGCCACACCTCAACAAAATGGACGAGTCGAACGTAAACATCGTCACATACTCAACGTTGCTCGTTCATTACTGTTTCAGGGCAATTTACCAATCAAGTTTTGGGGAGAGGCGATTATGACTGCGGCATATTTGATTAACCGAACTCCTTCAGCAATCCTCCATCATCGCTCTCCCTATGAAGTTCTTTTCAATGAAAAACCAAGCTATTCTCAGCTCCGAGTCTTCGGCAGCTTGTGTTTCGTCCACCATCGAGCTCGTGACAAGGATAAGTTCGGTAAGCGGAGTCGGCGCTGTCTCTTTGTCGGATATCCGTATGCTCAAAAAGGTTGGAAGGTTTATGATCTCGATAAACACGAGTTCCTCATATCTCGTGACGTTGTTTTTAAAGAAACAGAGTTTCCATTCTCTCCTTCACACTCAAACGTTTCACCAACCACTCTCCCGTCTCCCACTCTTACAGTTGATGACGACTGTGATATCACACAAGCATCCACATTGGTGGAAAGGGGGAGCTCTACCCCATCTCCAGCACCGGTAGTTATCACAGACTCGAGCGAGTTATCATCAGTACCACAAACAGAACTTTCTGATGATACAGTCTCCCCACATACTGATCCGGATCCTTCTGCTTCACCACTTTTTACTCAACCCGAACTCGAGCATCCAACTGGTCGGGGACAACGACTACGACAACCTTCAGTTAAACTCAAAGATTATGTAATGTATAATGCAATTAGCCTGGAAGACCCCTCTCTCACACTTCCCTGTCCCTCATCATCGTCCTCCGAAACAGTCCAAGGTAATACACTCTATCCCTTAACCGATTATATTACTGATGCGAATTTTTCAAAATCGCACAGGGCTTTTCTTGCTGCAATCAATGCTGCCGTTGAACCTCGATTTTACTCTCAACCTGCTAAAGATGAGATCTGGAGGGGTGCAATGAAGCATGAAGTCACTGCTCACGAGGAGAGTGGCACATGGGACATTCAATCTCTTCCTCCAGGAAAAACAGCTATTGGTTCTCGATGGATATATAAATATAAATACAATGCCGATGGCACTATTGAACGACCAAAGGCGAGACTGGTCGCTATGGGAAACAATCAGGTTGAGGGTGATGACTTCGCAGAAACGTTTGCTCCGGTTGTTAAGATGGGTACAATTCGTGCTCTTCTTGGTCTTGTAGCTGCAAAAGGTTGGGAAGTCCATCAAATGGACGTTCATAATGCATTTTTACATGGTGATCTTCATGAAGAAGTGTATATGAAGTTACCACCTGGGTTCACTCATTCTGATCCTAATAAAGTATGTCGTCTACGGAAATCATTGTACGGTCTTCGTCAGGCTCCTCGTTGGTTTGAGAAACTTACAAGCTCTCTAACAACATACGGTTTTCAGCATTCCTACTCGGACTACTCCTTGTTTACTTACACCAAAGAATCTAAGGAGCTTCGTGTACTTATTTACGTTGATGATCTAGTCCTTGCCAGCAATGATCTCAATCTTCTCACAAAGTTTAAACAGTATTTGAGTCAGTGTTTTAAGATGAAGGATTTGGGTAAACTCAAATATTTTCTTGGCATAAATGTGGCTCGTTCAGAGGAAAGGGATCTTCTTGTCTCAACGAAAATATGTTTTAGATATTATCACAGACACTGGCATGTTAGGGTGCAAGCTGGTATCCATCCCGTTGGAGCAGTACCATCAACTCGCTACTGACAAAGGTCCTATTCTTGCTGATGCAAAGAAATATCGCCGTCTTGTTGGGCGTCTTGTGTATTTGTCAATCACACGCCCAGAGTTATGTTACACTATTCATCTTCTTTCTCAGTTTCTGCAAAAACCTCATGAAGCTCACTGGAATGCAGCGCTCCGTGTGGTTCGTTTCCTAAAAGGCTGTCCTGGACAGGGCATACTTCTACGAGCTAATAATGATCTTCGGCTCTCTGTTTATGTCGACGCTGATTGGAGTACATGCCCAGAAACTCGTCGTTCTCTCAGTGCTTATATAGTACTACTTGGAGGTTCCCCGATTAATTGGAAAACTAAGAAACAAGACACCGTTTCCATGTCTTCCGCTGAAGCTGAGTATCGCGCGATGGCTGCAGCAACTAAGGAAACAAATGGATCGTTCAGCTGATGGCAGATCTTGGTGTTCAAGTCGACAAGCCTATCAAATTCTACTGTGACAGTAAAGCTGCAATTCATATCGCCGCAAATCCAGTCTTTCATGAACGCACTAAACATATGGAACGTGATTGTCATAGCGTACGTGATGCAGTTAAAGCCGGCCTCATTTCTACGGTTCATGTCAAGACAAAAGATCAACTCGCGGATATCTTAACCAAAGCTCTTGGTCGTCCGCAATTTGAAGCTTTGTCTTCCAAGTTGGGTGTTCAAGACCTTCACTCTCCAACTTGAGTGGGGGTATTAGGAAAGGGAATCCTTGATAAGGATTACCTTACTAAACCGTCATTATCTTATGTTATATTTCCTATTTATCTTTAGTTTAGGTCGGCTTATACGCATGTATATATAATCTTGTTCATCGATCATAATAACACAAGTTCAGAGATTACAATATTATCTCTAGTTTACAATTATCTATGTCAACATTAACCAAGTATTCATATATTAGCCAAAAGAGTTAATTTCAACTATGTGTGGTGTGTAATGTAAGATATAACTGATGCGATTTGTAATATAAAATATCAAATATTTTAAAATATTTTTCAAATATAAATTTTCAACATAAATAAAATGACAATGGCCTTGTCGGAAAACATAAGAGTTTATGCAAATCCATAAATCGCTACAAAAGAAAAAATCGTGAAGCAGCCTTGAAAACACAAGTAGGAAAAGAAAAAGAAAAAGGAAGAAGAATAAATAGGATCAAGCACTTCGTATTAACCTTTCTTGAAACTCAAGTAAAGATCTCTCCTTCTCCAGTCTCATCGCTTCTTTAAACTTATAGATGAATTGATCAGCTTTTTCATCCACCCTAAGGTACGGCGATGAAGCCACCACTCTCCTCCAAGCATCTTCCATCGAGTCAACAATATCCTGCGGCCTAACCTCTTCTTCTTTTTCCTTTTTCCGCCCCAAAACTTTCTCCTCACCCTTGATCTCCCCCTGCCTCCATCGTTGGCTTTCGTATTGGTAGATTGGCCAGTAAGTGCTCTCAATATGCCTTCTACGACACTTTCTTTTGCCAAAAGAACGAGAGAAAAATTTGAGAAAGTAACTATGATTGTGACTATCTTTGTCGTTGAAATAAATTTGAGGGATAGTGTTTTGAAGGTACCGTGTCCTGAAAGGAACGATGAGATGGTGACTGATGACACGGAGGAGACGAGAAGTCGAATCTCTGACCGATGCAGCAATCTTGATGTCTCTAAACTTGGATCTGAGCTTGTGTGTGAACCTCTTCCATGCCCGCTTCACCACAATTTTGTTCTTGCTAACACACGAATGAGCCATTGATAAAATAAAACAAAAAAAAAATCTCTTATTAACTTTTCTTTTCTTGCTAGGAAAGATGTGTTGGGAGAAATCACAAATGACTATTAAGGAAATATCAGGCTTTTTTATATAGAAGGATGTAGAACATATTAAAGACCGGTTAATATAATTGAGTATAACTAAGATTTGTACTTAAGGGAACTGGATATGTAACCGTTAATAATTTCTATGTGAAACTAAAATTCTTGATGACATTTCTTTGGGATGAAGAATGGAATAGAAAGTAGGGTTGTCTTAGCTTCCTTGGGATGGCCAAGCTGGGATTCTGACCAAAAAAGTATAACTTTCTCAATTTATTTATGAAGCAACCCAACTTTCGGCATGTTTTGTAGCTGTAACAACTTACTATTGATTAAATAAGTTTGAGAAAAAAAACAAATAACTTTCTTTCTAGAAAGCAAACTTCTCTTCCTGCGCACCAAAAAATAATAATTCAAAACTATACTATTACTACACAATTCAAACTTTTAAGTGTATGTTGCAATATATAACTTATAAACTACTACTGTATGATGTTACACTGAATTGGTCTAATCTCTTAAAGTTAAACAAGTGCTTTCTCACAACGTCAAGTAATATTAATAACCCTTGATTAAAATGTCTATTTTAAGATAAAAGTGAATCATAATTTTTTTTAAAGAATTAAAAAAATAAAGCAGAGAAAGGTGGTAAGAGAGAAGGGAAGAGCGCCAAAGTCTGATGCTAATTGTATGGTAGCTTCAAACATTCCTAAAATGGCGATCTTCCCCCAAAAAAACATTATTTTCCATTACCATTCTCACATTTCCTCATATCAATGTTTCAGAATCAAATTGTTCAAATATATTCTGATAAGTTTTTGATAGTCTTAAAGAGAATTGGATGAGTGTTGAAGACACATGTATCTATGAAGATAGGTGATTTACAACACTTGATGCTTCTTGAGTTTATCCGACGTTCTTCTTTCGGGTTTCTCAGATGGAATGGCAGATCCTGCTAGTTATGTCTATCACGAGCGTGACATCGACCAAGTTTGCTTCTTACTTCCTTCCCTGTTGTCTCCAAAACATTATTGTTACATTAGAGTCTAGAGACATTGTTAAATATATTTGCCTTTTTGGGGAAGAAAACTTTCTTAATTTTGACAAGGAAGCTATTTGAGTTTGTTAGTTATTTATTTAATTTTTCTGTAATAAAGGTTCCATGTTGTTAATTTCTAAATGGAATCTCTCATTCTAAATATGATTTGTTATTATGTTACAAATTATGATAATTGGACATGCCATTAAATTTGCATCTTTTTTTCTTTTTAGGCCAAGTTAACCACTCTCTTTATAATCCACTTTCCCATTAACATTGTTGTAGGCACTTATCGTTTTGAAAAAGGGAACTCAGTTAGTCAAGTACAGTCGAAAAGGGAAACCTAAGTTCCGTGCATTCAGGCTGTCACCGGTATTCTACTTCAAACAAAATAAAATACATGCAATGTTTTCGTTTTTTTTTCTTTTTTTTTTGGGTTATAGTAACTATATTAATGTTGTTGATGATAGGATGAAAAAACGTTGATTTGGTTTTCGCATGGAGAAGAAAAAGGTTTGAAGTTAGGTGAAGTTTCTCGAATCATCCCTGGACAAAGAACTGTGAGTTTAACCTAGTTATTTCATCTTTTAATAAATAAAAGCAACCTCTTGTGTGGTTACTAACAACTTGTTATGAACAGCCTGTTTTTAAGAGATTTTTACGTCCAGAGAAAGACCATTTATCATTTTCACTTTTATTCAATAACAGAGAAAGGTCACTTGATTTGGTTAGTAAAGAGACCATTTTTAATTTTAGCTTTCTTCAACTTTGAATTTATAGGTCACATATGTATTTCCTTTTTTTCTTTTTCTTTTTGGCAGATCTGTAAAGACAAAGCTGAGACTGAGGTCTGGTTTGCCGGCCTTAAGTATTTAATTGAAAGAAGTCGTAATAGACGTGCAAGAAGTGAGATACCTGAGGTATATATGTTTTTTTATAATGTTTTCACTTCAAGTTTTGACCATATATATGGTTAGGGTTTGTAGTTACAACTAAAGTTTAGTTTAGTTTAATCTATATGAGTTAATTATCTCGTTTCCCAGATAAACGACAGTGACTACTTCTCCACTGGTCGTCAATCAATAGACGTTGTCCCAAACAATATACCACGAGGTAGAACATCAATTGATCTGGCCTATCACAACAGTTCTCCGATCCATTTTGGTGGCTCAGATGTTGGATATGAACGTGGAAACATGTTAAGACCAAGTACTGATGGTTTCCGGATTAGTGTCTCAAGCACACCAAGTTGCTCAAGTGGAGGTTCTGGTCCAGATGATATTGAATCATTAGGTGACGTTTACGTTTGGGGTGAAGTTTGGAGCGATGGGATACTACCAGATGGGACAGTTAGCAAAGAGACAGTGAAAACAGATGTGTTAACTCCAAGACCCTTGGAATCAAACGTTGTTCTTGATGTTCACCAGATTGTATGCGGTGTAAGGCACGTTGCGCTTGTGACAAGACAAGGAGAAGTGTTTACTTGGGGAGAAGAAGCTGGAGGTAGGCTTGGACATGGTATTCAAGTTGACATTAGTCGTCCTAAACTAGTTGAGTTTCTTGCCCTAACCAACATAGACTTTGTTGCTTGTGGTGAATACCACACTTGTGTTGTATCAACCTCTGGAGACTTGTTTTCATGGGGAGATGGAATCCACAATGTTGGGCTTTTAGGACATGGTAGTGATATAAGCCATTGGATACCAAAAAGAGTTTCTGGTCCTTTAGAAGGTCTTCAGGTACTTTCTGTTGCGTGTGGCACTTGGCATTCAGCTTTGGCCACGGCAAACGGGAAGCTATTCACGTTTGGTGATGGTGCGTTTGGCGTTTTAGGACATGGAAACAGAGAAAGTGTTTCGTGTCCTAAGGAAGTACAGTCTTTAAACGGTTTGAAAACGGTGAAAGTTGCTTGTAACATTTGGCATACGGTGGCTATCGTCGAGGTTATGGGTCAGGCCGGTACAAGTATGTCATCTAGGAAGTTGTTTACTTGGGGTGATGGTGACAAAAACAGGTTAGGGCATGGGAACAAAGAGACTTACTTGCTACCCACGTGTGTCTCTTCACTTATTGACTACAACTTTCATCAAATTGCTTGTGGGCATACATTTACCGTCGCACTTACAACCTCAGGACATGTTTTCACAATGGGTGGGACTTCACATGGTCAGCTAGGTAACTCAATCTCTGATGGTAAGTTACCTTGCTTGGTGCAAGATCGATTAGTGGGAGAATTTGTGGAAGAAATAGCTTGTGGGGATCACCATGTCGCGGTTTTGACATCAAGAAGTGAAGTCTTCACATGGGGGAAAGGTGCTAATGGAAGATTAGGACATGGTGATACAGATGATAGAAGAACACCAACTTTAGTTGAAGCCTTGAGAGACCGGCATGTCAAGAGCTTATCTTGCGGCTCAAACTTCACATCAAGTATTTGTATTCATAAATGGGTATCCGGAGCAGATCAGTCAATCTGCTCCGGATGTCGCCAAGCTTTCGGGTTTACCCGCAAGAGACATAACTGTTATAACTGTGGTTTAGTCCATTGTCATGCTTGTAGTTCAAAGAAAGCTTTGAAAGCAGCATTGGCTCCAACACCAGGGAAACCACACCGTGTGTGCGATGCGTGTTACAGCAAACTTAAAGCCGCTGAGTCTGGCTATATATCTAATGGAAATAGGACTAACGTTGCAACCCCTGGACGATCAGTGGATGGTTCTGTAAGAATAGATAAAGGAACAACAAGGTCATCTAAAGTTCTCTTGTCGGGGAATACAGATTCAGTCAAAACATCAAGGCTTGGAGTTAGACCTGATGCTTCTAGTGTCCGTGCCTCGCAAGTTCCTTCTCTACAACAACTTAAAGACATTGCATTCCCGACATCACTAACCGCGATTCAGAACGCTTTAAAACCTGTTGCTCCTGCTGCTGTTCCAACTCGTCTACTAGTTGGACCAATGTCATCTCCTCCACCTGCAAGATCCTCATCTCCTTTACCTGCGAGATCCTCATCTCCTTACGCAAGAAGATCAAGCCCTCCAAGGACTTCTGGATTTTCCAGGAGCGTTATTGATAGTTTAAAGAAGACTAATGAAGTTATGAACCAAGAAATGACAAAACTACAGAGTCAGGTATCTTTATATCGTGTATCATATTTTGAGTTACAAAATAGTATGCTGAAGCTAACTCAATATGCCCTCAACTTTTAGGTTAAGAATTTGAAACAGAAATGTAATAATCAAGGAACAGAGATACAAAGATTCCAAAAGGCAGCTAAAGAAGCTTTTGAATTAGCTGCAAAGCAATCTTCTAAACATAAATCAGCAACTGAAGCCCTAAAATCTGTTGCAGAACAGGTTTGGTTTATAATTTTTATACTCAAATAAACTTATTTTTGCAACATATCATATAATTTTTTTTATATTTCTAGTTAAAAGAGTTGAAGGAGAAATTACCACCTGAAGTATCAGAGAGTGAAGCTTTTGAGTCCATTAACTCTCAAGCACAAGCTTATCTAAACGCAAACGAAGTAACAGAAACATCTTTACTTACAACTTTGAGACTTGATCAGCAAGAAACATCTCCTTCTGGAGACACACAAGATCAAAAGATTGATGAACAAGTATCATCGAACTCATGTATATCCGAGACATCAAAGCCAGTACCAACAGAATCTTCTTCATCATCAAGAACAGTTGGAAAAGAAAGTAAAGAACAGTTTGAACCTGGCGTTTATGTGACTTTTGCGGTAGATATGAATGGAAACAAGATCTTCCGACGAGTTAGATTCAGGTAACATACATGAACTCACTTGTTTTGTGGATGGATTTTGAAAACCATGCCTGTAAACTTTATTTCTTGTAGTAAAAAGAGATTTGACGAACATCAAGCAGAAGATTGGTGGACTAAAAACAAAGATAGGTTGCTAAAATGGTATAGTCCAAATTCATCATCAAGTCCAATGGCTTCTGATTCATCGGTCGCTCCTCCACCACCATCTGAGACTGAACCACCGTCTGATCCATCAGTCCCTGAGAAGGACAATGAGGCAGAACCAGATTCTGAAGTATAACCATGTGTGTAAGTTATATGAATGTTTTTGTTTTTTCATGTGTACCAGTTATAGAGACAAAATGAATTATCATGATTTTTTCTTTCTTAAAAAATCTAAAAAGGAATGTTGGTAACTTGTATTGCCTTATGCAAAGATATGATTAGTTTTGGAAATAGAATTGTAACTTCTAGGATCATGTAGTTTGTACGCCTTGCTTATCCTGTGTGACAAAACGATTTATCGATAAGAACACAAAGAAAGTAAGTTTTGCGACACTAAACTCCATTAAACGACAAAGAAAACGGATCTCAGTTTGAAAAGTGTTATCAAACTTGTGGTATAACAGAAATTTCACTCTAAATTTATGATGAACATAGACTAAACTATTTTTTTTTCAATATTTATAAAACATTTAGAAATTCAACCTCATCATTTTAACAATAAACCCTAAATAATAATTAGTAAAGTGTGAACCCAAATGTTAATATATTTTTTATTGAATGCATTTTTGAAAAGTAGTACTTAACTTGTGATATTCTTAGAAATTTCTACTAATAATATAAAGTAACACTATCCAAACTTACGACACATTAATACTATAAATTATGATATATTATACATTAAAAAAATCTATAAATTAAAATAATCATAAACAAGATAACTTAGTAAATTAATTTAGTTCCGACGAGAAACAATTCAAAATATTAAATAATTGGATAAGAATATAAAAAGAGATCATATATAAATATACAATAACATTAATAATTATTTTATATCAAATTTATATAAATATCAGTAATTATTAATAATTATTTGTTCTTCAAAATAAACTAGTATCTAATTTTGTTATTATTTCACAATATTTTGGTGTTATTTATAGAATTACACATAGAATTACATATAAAGATTCATGGGGGAATTTCATTTCTACCCTAAGTTTGATATCACTTTGCAAATTTACTTTTAGTGAATGATTATTTTCAAAAATACCTTAACTTTTTTGATGAAAATAGACTTAATAAATTTTTTTAATTATTTATAAAAAATTTACAAACTCAACCTCACCCTTTTAACACTAAACTCTAAACAATAATCACTAAAGTATAAACCCAATTGTTGATCTATTTTTGATAGTGTGTATTTTGCAAAGTAATACTTAACTTATGTTATTCTTGGAAATTTCTCAAGATTCATCTACATTTTAAGATGCATATCTCTAGTATACGAAATACATGAATGTTATCAATAAGATAGAAATTTTTTTTATAAAGTTTAATCAATATATAAGAATATGAATATGTTTTTAATAAAATAATCAAAATATATTTAATTATAAATTAATATAATATTACAGTCCTGATATTACTAATTTCTAGAATGTTTTATTGTATAATGTCACTTTTTATTTTGCCATTACTCTTAACGTTAAAGAGGACAATGATATTCAAGTTTTTTTATTGTATGGCAGGCATGTATTACTGAAAAAAATTGAACTGCTATTTAAGATAGTGCGTGATAAAAATAAAGAGTTTGCAATCCAAAATTATCTACAACAATTAATAAAAATTAAATATTTTAAAATTTTGTAATTCTTCTGTATCAAAATTTTGGGCTTTAGTTAAAATCCACAAAAATCATATTCTGATATGCTTTGAATATTCTTATATTTAGAGTAAATTAATTTTTTCAAAATGAAACTATCAAAATTTAGAAGTATCGTTAACAAATAAATATGATTTATAATCATATAAAATAAAACTCACAAAATATTTTAAAATATAAATATAGTTATAGTTTTTTTGGTATTGAACTGAATTAACCAAAAACCAAAAATATATAAATCGAATCAAAGTAAAGCATATATGATTTTGATATAATAGATAAACATTATAAACAAAAAAAAAGCTGAAACCGAATCAAAACCGGGATTGAACACCCCTGGTGGTTAATATTTTATTTGAATATACCTACATAGAGTTTAGTAATCATGTTAGTTATTTTTAGAGTCTAATATAAATGTGGGCAATAATCAATATTTATGATTAATCATATTTGGGTTCCAATATAGGGTTAAGGCTTTTATTGGCAGAAGTGATGATAAAACAGTAACAGTATACTATCTAAGTTGTATGTTGTAAAATTAAAGTTGTATGTTCTTATTTATATAATGTAATTGGTAGAATAATAAATGATTCATATATAAAATTATTAAAAAAATTAATATATGCTATGTAATTTTTTTATTTCTAAATAATATAATATTTTATTTTTGTTATTAAAAATAAGGGCAATTCTCTAAAATAGTTTTCATTTAATTTTTGTCATCAAAATAGCCCTTAAGAAGAAAATGATCAACAAAAGTTTCATTAAAAAGTAAGAGACTCTTCCACCCCTTTTTATAGATAAATTAAAAATAATAATTATAAGAATAAATAAATAATAAAAATTACTTTATATAACTTCGAATCATATGTTTTTAAATTTGAACTTTTATAATTATTTTCAAATTGTTTTTCATTTTTTTAATTTTCTTCTTAAAATTCTAAAAATATTTTTGAAACTATTTTTAAAATTTTTATTTTGATTTTTTTAATATTTCTTTATTTTTTTCAAAAAAAATTAAACCCCACCCCAAAGCCCCCCCCCCCCTCCCACTTAATTCTAAACATTAAGTCTCTATTAGTTAACCGTATGAGTATAAATATATATATTACCTTTTTGTGAAATATTTTTGGTCATTTTCTTCTTTGAAACTATTTTGATGAAAATAAATCAAAAGGGATTATCCTAAAAAATTTCTCTAAAACTAATTAATCATATTTAATTATTTAAATTCAATTATATTTAAATGTGAAATATTTTTTAAAATTATAAAATAATTTAATTGTAGGTTTATTTCAAAAATATAAATTTCATTTTTAGATTTTAGCACAAATTTTGATATTATTAATAAATATATTTTATTATATAATTATTTTTAATTTTCTTATATATTTTATGTAAACGTTCAACCAAAAACTCCATATGAAATTATTGAGGAATTATCATCTGGAAAACATTACCATTTTGCTAATGATTTTTTAAATGCTAATCTAAAAATTATTGATTGGATACAAAAGCGTGTTTATGTTAGTGCTCTACCCATCAAAGTCTAGTATCATTCTGATTTATGGTCAATACCATTCGTCTATCTTGTTTCTTTGGTTTACAGACGATTAAAATATGAATAGTATTTCACCAATATGAATAGTAGGCGAGCTCTACAGAGATGTGTAAGGTTGTTTTCTGCAGAAGGTTGACAGTAAATTAACAAAAAGGGTTGATGTATATTACGTTCGAAAATAATTATAAGAAAAGTTAACATGTTATTAGGATCCATGTTTCAATATATTTGACCGAGATCCAGAGGTTTTGAGCGAGAGCTGATGTAAGCCCAGATCATGTCTTCCCCCCTCCCTTAGAACAACCTTTTGGGGATTGATGATAACAAAATAAACCAAGGCATCATAATTGAAAGTTTATAATATAGGGAGTTGTGTATAAAATCCAATATCTATATTTCAAAACAGTTTGCGGACAAAATATATATAATATCCAAAACAATTACAAGTGTGCATAGTTTCCACTTTTAAATGTGAAGTCTTACGGTCATTGTTTATTCCTCTGAATTAGAAACTAAGTCTAATTGTCATTGTTTACTTGCTCTGAATTTGACCTGACCAACTCTTATTTGCCAAGGAAGTAAACCACAAAAAAAAAAAAAAAAAACATTTCTCTGATAGATAGGTGTGAAAAATGGGGCTAACGCAATCGAAAAAGAAATTGCTGTTTAAGCAAGTCAAGTCCGGAAACGTGGAAGGGATTCGAGCTCTTTGTCAAGATGGTGCTAACCTCGAGGTTCTTGTCAAACTCTTCTTTTCTCATGTGTATATATTTGTTCCATCGTTTTATGTTGGATATCGCAGTGGACGGATAAAGAAGGAAACACACCGTTGATGTTGGCTTGCATGAAGGCAGAGCTATACGATTTCGCCCAAGCTTTGATCAAGCTTGGCGCCAATGTTAATGCTCGTCGTCCTTGTATGGAAGTTTCTTCATTTCTTTAACTTTTCTCAAAATTGATTATTACATGAACTTGTGACATGAATGATTTAGATACTCAAGTTGCTTCTAGTCAATGTGTTTGAAATTTGAGATTCTAACCTAAAAGCAATTGATAATAACTAAATTGCCGATTTCACTTATATTTCTTTTAAAAACTATTATAATTTCCTATGGGAGACTTTTCCTAATAAGCATCTTGTAGTTATTATATTAAGTTTAGTCAACTTTCAACTTAAAACTAAATGGTAACCAATAAATTGGCTGATTACTTTTATATATTACAAACACCTATTATAAAAACTGATATGGTACTTTGACTCAAAAACCTAGAGATGCTTACCATCGGAGAAAAGTTTGAGTGTTGGAATATAATTCAGTTAACTTGGTCATGTTTTTACTCTTGTCGGAATCAGATCCCTACTACACAACTCCTCTGTACCATGCTGCGATCGGAGGTCTTGAGAAGACTGTTAACTTACTTCTTTCAAATGGTGGTAAGTGTTTGTCCTCTCTTACACTAACTAGATGTGGGTTTACTATCTAATTTATGGTGTTCTTTTATCTCATTTCAAATGGCATTATCTGTTCTTTTTTTTTTCTGGCAGCACATTATGGTTGTCATACAGCACTTAAAGAGGCTAGACGATATAAGTACACCAACGTTGTACGTGCGATTGAGGTATGTTTTGTAATACATTTATGAAAGATATGATTGCTTTGTGGATTATGTTAAGCTTGAGAGAAGAGATAGATCTTATTCATAATACCAGAAGGATTATATAGTACAACGACTTAGGTTAAACCCTAAGAGAAAAGGAAAGAGATAAGTCATAAGATAATAAAGAATATATCCTATAGTTGCATATATCGTAATACTCCCCCTCAAGTTAGAGCGTGTAGGTCACAAACACCTAACTTGCCAAGAAGATAAGCAAACTGTTTTCGTCCAAGGGCTTTAGTGAGGAGATCAGCGAGCTGGTCGGTTGTCTTGACATGAGCAGTGACGATGTTGCCTCGAACGATTTCATCTCGTATAAAATGACAATCTTTCTTAATATGTTTCGTTTGTTCATGAAAAACTAGATTTGCTGCTATGTACATAGCAGATTTGCTATCGCAGATGAGTCGCATTGGAGCATCATGAGTAACACCTATTGTTTTAAGAAGCTCTTTTATCCACAAAATTTCTTGAACCGCAAGTGTCATTGATCGATATTCTGCCTCCGCAGAAGAAAGGGAAACTCTATCTTGCTTCTTCGTTTTCCATGAAACCGGTGAGTATCCGAGAAGAAAAATGTAGCTGCTAAGATAACGCTGTGTATTTGGACAAGATGCCCAATCAGAGTCGCAATAAACAGTTACCCGAAGATCTGATATAGAGGAAAGTAATATGCCTTGGCCTGGACACCCTTTCAAATAGCGTACTACACGTACAGCCGCATCCCAATGCGCCTGACGAGGTGCCTGCATAGATTGAGCTAGTATGTTGATGCAGTAACTTAGTTATGGACGAGTGATGGCAAGATAAACGAGTCTACCAATAAGTCGTCTATACTTCGTCGTATTCAGATAAAACGGCCCATCATCGGAGAGAAGGTGATGATTTTGTTCCATTGGTGTATCAAAAGGAAGAGTGAAACACCCCAACCCATAAATCTTTGCGAAGTCGTAAGATAAATTCTAAGTAAAAATAATTTGGAAATCTTTCATTAAGTAACATAAGTAAATACTTTAGTTTTTAATAATAAATCTGAGTCAATATATCATAATCGTATGAAATAAGGTTCGTAAAAATTCCCATGAAAATCTCATAACAATCCCAATATTGAATACCCCGTCCCGATGGTCTTCATCGTCCCGCGCTCCGGTCCAAACAACTACTCGTCACCTGCATCACAAAAGGAGACATGAGCATACAAAAGTACTCAGTGAGGATGCTCAATACCACCCACTACAGTCTAATTATTAATTAATTAAATTTCCCATTCCAACCTAGCAGTCTCATTCTATCAACTTAGCATTCAGTTTTCCATCATTTCTTACTTAGCCATTTTTCCTATTACTTATCCATTTTCATGCATCCAAACAAACAACCTAACATCCGGTTCTATCATTCCTTTACTTTAAAATTTCCTAACATTCCGACCCGAAGGTCCATCAGACTTTGGCCGTAGCCAAACCTTTGGCCAAAGCCAACCTATGGTCGTAGCCAACCTGCGGCCGTAGCCGTATCTGCGGCCGTAGCCGTACCTTCGGCCGTAGCCGTACATGCGGCCGTAGCCGTACCTGCGGCCGTAGCCGTACCTGCGGCCGTAGCCGTACCTGCGGCCGAAGCCAAACCTGCGACCCGTCGGTCCATTACGGCCGTAGCCAAACCTGCGGCCGAAGCCAACCTGCGACCCGAAGGTCCATAACGGCCGAAGCCAACATACACGGCCGAAGCCAAATCATACTTTCCTTAACTTAATCATGTTCTTCTAATCATGTATTTTCCTTAAATTACTTCAATTCTCACTTTGTTTCTATAACATTTTCAATCTAACATTTCAATTCTTGTCGGATCAAATCTAAGTGTTTCACGTAAACATCTCAATAAAACATAACATCTTTTCACACAATCTATCATGCAAATATCCTATGAATGTATGAACGTTATTCGAACCTTGAGAACTATCTCGAAGAACGAAGAACGAACTTTCCATAAACAATTTCCATCACACATTTTTCCTAAGAACATTATGAACGAACTTACCATAAATGAATTATATCCAAGAACAATTCGATCCTAAGGAATCAAATAGGCAAAACAATCTTTATTGGACTGTCACGAATCACATCCTCACCTGAATTGATCTTAAAAGATCGAAGACTTTGAACTCAACTGCGTTTTCCGGCGAAGGTTCCTACGGTCCTCCTTGCTGGATCCTCTCTTTCCCAACTCTCTCTCTCTCTCTCTCTCTAGAACTGCGTTCTTGCTCTAACCTCTCTCTAGGACTTGTTTGAGCTGTCCAAAACTAAGAGTTGGAGGTCCCTTTTATAATACCCTAGGACTTGCTCACCAAGCCGAGAATTAAGTGCAGTTTCCTTAATCGGCTTGGTCAAAACTTGCCCTTAAAGGCTTGACTGATCTACAATTATTTCCTTGTATGACTCCCGCCAACCCGACCTTTCTTACGTATAATCCCGTCAATAATGACTAGTCAACTTGCCTTACTTGGAACCCGCATTCTCGAAGGACCGAAATTTCCTTAATTGGCTCCACGGTCCCTCGATACCTTGCTTATACTCCGATCGCTCTATGTGTTTACCGAACATTTGACACTTAATCAAAAATGTGGCTCATTCTTCCAACCCTCATGAATACAAGTGTTTTCACACTTAGAAAAATATTCTCCTTTTACAACTAAACCTCTCGCGATTTATTTCCTTCGAATTTAAAAATACTCCGGGAGTGGGTCGTTACAACTATCCCCCACTTAAACGAAATTCATCCTCGAATTTAGTCTCGACCAACTGATGAACATCTAGCTACTCTGGATCAGGTCTCATACCTTTCTTGCAAGTAACTTACCATTATCTGAGGCTGATCTTGGGTTTCCACCATCCCACATTTCCTTCGTCACTTTTAGCAGTAGATTTTTTTCCCACTTTGATTCCATATGTTGTTGATTCCAAAAACAAATTCTCTTCCAGCTTGAATTTTAAGAATGTTACAAATAAAAATGATGCCATGTATTCTCTAGTTTATGACAAGTGAACTCTATGGTCAATGCTTTTCGGAAATGCCATCCAAAATCCGAACATAAAGTTTCATCCGGTCTGACATGGTGCTAACAAACTTAATGAAGTCTCACCATCTTGTTCTTTCCCAACTAAGCACACTTATCCACCACATCCTCTCTTGAACTGAAATGTGCATATTTACTTAAGTAAACCACTATAATCCATAATGATCCCTAAAGATTTATTATTCATGGATAGTCCGTTCACAAAAATCCATTGTGATTAAAGTCCCATTCCACTCGAACATTGGTGACTTGCAGCAATCCACTTGGTGTCTAATGATATGGTTTCATCAATTGTTATATCAGACTTTCATCCACCCATAGAAACTCCTTCAAATAATATTTCTTTACTCAGAGCATTTCAACCATTATAATTAGTTGTTCCGCTTCTTTCCCTACCAAAACACTTGCCTTCATGTGACTAATCACATCTGCCACTAGATTTACCTTCTTCGAGTGGTGGCTATCTCCAAATCATAGTCCATGACTATCTCCATTCATCTTCTTTGTCTTTGTTCATCTCCGGTTGACATTGCGGTCTTATCCTTGACTTCTTGTACTTCACCACGCTTCCATGCGCTACTATGATCAGAGCCCGTAAGTGAACTTGATAAATGCTTCCCCACTCTGTGCACTCATCTCATATGTCACGACATTTACTCGCAACATTTCAACAGCTCATTCAACCCTTCTGCATCCTCAACCGTCAAAACAGATAGTTTCTATCAAATTCTTTTAAAACTTGAAACACCAAAGTCAGATCTTTGATGAGTCAATGAATAAGCATTCTCACATGGATGGTACTATCACTTCCATACCCATCCGCCGCACTTTTGGAACCACATAACTTCTCTTGCATTGTCTTGCTCACCATTCTCAACATCTTTTTCCGTCAACCCATTCAATAAATCAACCACTTGAAACACCTTTTACAAGTTGTCAATTCTTACCCACTAATCCGAACGGAGTTTCTGATCTTTATTGGATCCTTTGCCACAGACAATTGCAGCGGTCGTGACCTTTCTTCGATTCGCACCACTCTTCCTTTGGGCGCCAAGTATCCTAAGAACCTAATGCTCATGTTCTAAAGCTGCACTTACTTAGCTTAGGAAACAACTTATGCTCCCTCAGTTTCTCCATCACCACCTTGAGATGTCCCTCATGTTCCTCTGGAATTTTCGAGAACACCAAAATGTCGTCAAATAAGATGATTACAAACTCATCCAAGAACTTATGGACCACTCCGTTCATCAGCTTCATAAACGCCGCTGGAGCATTTGTCAACCCGAATGGCATACCACGAATTTGAAGTGGCCATACCTTGTCATGAATGCAGTCTTTCTAATGTCTTCTTCTGCAATAGGGATTTGATGATAACTCGATGCCAAGTCAATCTTTGAGAACCACAATGCCCCCTTGAGCTGATCCAATAACTCATCGATTCGAGGTAAGGGGTACTTATTCTTATTGTCACTTGGTTCATCCCTCGATAATCAATGCACAATTGGAAACTACCATCCTTCTTTCTGACAAACAATACCGGTGCACCCCACGGTGAGCTGCTCGGCCTAATGAATCCCTTCTCGATCAATTCCTCGAGTTGTTTTTTTTTTTCAACTCGGCCATTTCCGTTGGAGCCATACGGTAAGGGATTTGGAGATAGGAGCAGTTCCAGGCTCTAACTCTATCGTAATGGTTCGTCCTGCGTTGGCGGTAATCCATTGAGCTTTTGGAACACATCTTCAAATTCTTGTACCACCGAGATTTCGTCCAGCATCACTTCCCGATCCGCACCAGAAACGGTGACCATTGCTATGAATGACTCACATCCTTCCTCGACCATCCATTCTGTTCTTAATGCCGATACTACCGGAATTCTAGTCTCTTTCTTCTTCCCTTGAAACACTAGCTTCCTTTCTTTTCGAGTAAAGGTCACTCGACATTTCTCATAGTCCAACTTAGCTCGATAGTATGCTAGCCAGTTCATCCCAAGAATTTCTTCATACCCCTTGATTGGTAGCACGATCAGATCGCCAGGCATGTCCACAGTGCCTACTACAACTGACACATCTCGATAAATAACATGCGATTTCAGTATCGCACCACCCGCCGCATGAACCATCCTGATTCTTTCTTTGAGACCGTTCTTAAACGCCCAATACGCAACCACTTCAGGACACACAAATGAATACGCTGCCCTGGAGTCAAACACAGTGTGGGTTTCAATTCTCCCAATACTAACAATTCAATCGATCGGTTTTTCCTCATTCTCCATGCCCAACATATGCACCCTTGGTGCTACATTCTGTCTCTTAGCTGGTGGTTGCTTATCTCCTTCCAGACGTTCACCACGTGTACGAGCGTTTTGCGCATTCTATTGTGCCCTGGAGTCCCGAGCCAGATGTCCAGCAACACCACAATGGTAACAATTCCCCGCGCCTCCGTTAGGACAGTCCCTGATTTGATGGTCCATACTTCCATACTTGAAGCATCCACCAGTACCCTGACGACACACGCTGCGATGCATCTTACCACCACAACACTAACGAGCAGATTAACTTCATCCTTATGTTCACCTTGTGAACCCCTAATACTACGTTATACTAACCACACACGCGTTCTTGTTGCACTTTCATCGATCCATTATGCTTCCAGCAAGTGTGCTACACCACCCACGAACATCCAACACTTCATAATTCCATGAGACATTAACTTCCTTCATTTTCAGGAATTAACTTAGCAACTCTCACAATCCTAGCTTTCCAGTTACTCAACCAAAAATCCATATCGCCTATTGCTTCATACTTCCTACCATCGTATCCACTCCTTCCCTAAAGCTGACATATCTTGATTCATCGCACACGACTTTAAGAAAATTTACTCCTGCTGACCGAACAAACCCGATACCCAAATTGCCTACTTTATGAAAAACCCGATTGACGACACTTTTTCATCTTTAACAAGACGTAAGTTAGTTTGCACTAACTTTCTGCAACTATCGAACACAATTTCGCTTAGCCATTTACTAAGCAATTCAATCATAAACACATACTAAGATATACCCTAGAAACATCATACCACACATCCTTCGCGCGAGACATAGACCATCGGTTTCTTTCCACCCTTACCCACAAATCCAATTTTCGAAAAGCGGCCAGCCAGGATAGAACTGACTGGCCTACCCCGCTCTAATACCAAATTGAAACACCCAACCCATAAATCTTTTCGAAGTCATAAGATAAATTTTAAGTAAAAATAATTTGGAAATCATTCATTAAGTAACATAAGTAAATACTGTAGTTTTAATAATAAATCCGAGTCAATATATCATAATCGTATGAAATAAGGTTCGTAAAAATTCCCATGAAAATCCCATAACAATCCCAATACTGAATACCCTGTCCCGATGGTCTTCATCGTCCCGCGCTCCGGTCCAAACAACTACTCGTCACCTGCATCACAAAAGGAGGCATGAGCATACAAAAGTACTCAGTGAGGACGCTCAATACCGCCCACTACAGTCCAATAATTAATCAATCAAATTCCCCATTCCAACCTAGCAGTCTCATTCTATCAACTTAGCATTCAGTTTTCCATCATTTCTTACTTAGCCATTTTTCCTATTACTTATCCATTTTCATGCATCCAAACAAACAACCTAACATCCGGTTCTATCATTCCTTTACTTTAACATTTCCTAACATTCCGACCCGAAGGTCCATCAGACTTTGGCCGTAGCCAAACCTTTGGCCAAAGCCAACCTATGGCCGTAGCCAACCTGGGGCTGTAGACGTACCTGCGGCCGTAGCCATACCTGCGTCTGTAGCCGTACCTGCGGCTGAAGCTAAACCTGCGACCCGTCGGTCCATTACGGCCGTAGCCAAACCTGCGGCCGAAACCAACCTGCGACCCGAAGGTCCATAACGGCTGAAGCCAACATACACGGCCGAGGCCAAATCATATTTTCCTTAACTTAATCACGTTTTTTTAATCCCTTACTTTCCTTAAATTACTTCAATTCTCACTTTGTTTCTATAACATTTTCAATATAACATTTCAATTCTTGTCGGATCAAATCTAAGTGTTTCACGTAAACATCTCAATAAAACATAACATCTTTTCACACAATTCATCATGAAAATATCCTATGAATGTATGAACGTTCTTCGATCCTTGAGAACTATCTCGAAGAACGAAGAACGAACTTTCCATAAATAATTTCCATCACACATATTTCCTAAGAACATTATGAATGAACTTACCATAAACGAATTCTATCCAAGAACAATTCGATCCTAGGGAATCAAATAGGCAAAACAATCTTTATTGGACATCCTCACCTGAATTGATCTTAAAAGATCGAAGACTCTGAACTCAGCTGCGTTTTCTGGCGAAGGTTCCTACGGTTCTCCTTGCTGGATCCTCTCTTTCTTAACTCTCTCTCTAGAACTGCGTTCTTGCTCTGACCTCTCTCTAGGACTTGCTTTGAGCTGTCCAAAACTAAGAGTTGGATGTCCCTTTTATAATACCATTGGACTTGCTCACCAAGCCGAGAATTAAGTGCAGTTTCCTTAATCGGCTTGGTCAAAACTTATCCTTAAAGGCTTGACTGATCTACAATTATTTCCTTGTATGACTCCTGCCAACCCAACCTTTCTTACGTATAATCCCGTCAATAATTACTAGTAAACTTGCCTTACTTGGAACCCGCAATCTTGAAGGACCAAAATTTCCTTAATTGGCTCCACGGTCCCTCGTTACCTTGCTTATACTCCAATCGCTCTATGTGTTTAACGAACATCCGACACTTAGTCAAAAATGTGGTTCATTCTTCTAACCCTCATGAATACAAGTGTTTCCACACTTAGAAAAATATGCTCCTTGTACAACTATACCTCTCGCGATTTATTTCCTTTGAATTTAAAAATACTCTGGGAGCGGGTCGTTACAACGAGCCCCTGTAAGACCACACTCAAAGATGATATCAAGACAATACTTTCATTGTGAGAGGTGAATACCGTCAGAACTAAGAGCTACCTCGATGCCAAGGAAATATTTAAGAATACCCAAATCTTTCATCCGAAAACAAGTGTGGAATTGTTCTTTGAACTGAGCGATGATCTTAAAGTCATTTCCAATGATCACCAGATCATCAACATATATAAGATTGTGAAGAACAGTTTCACCATGAACCCGAGTAAACAAAGAGTAATCGTTATGACATTGAAGAAAACCATACTCGAGTAATGCGTTGGAGATCTTAGAGAACCAACAACGAGGTGCTTGTTTTAAACCTCATAAGGACTTGTGTAGCTTGCATACGAGAGATGGATCCGAAGGCTGAAATCCTGGTGGAGGTTTCATGTAGATTTCTTCATCAAGGTCACCATGGAGAAAAGCATTATGAACATCCATTTGATGAAGCTTCCAATTCTTTGCTTCTGCTATTTCAAGAAGGATTTGAATTGTGTTCATTTTTACTACTTGCGCAAAGGTTTCATCATAGTCGACTCCTTCTTCTTGAAGGTTACCCATGACGAATAGCCTTGATTTAGGACGTTCGATAGTACCATCAGCATTATATTTGATGCGATAAACCCATGGAGCATCTTTTTCATGGAGGAAGTTTCTATAAAGACCAAGTTGTATTTTCCTCAAGAGCATCTTTTTCTGTTCTCATTGAATCTCGCTGTACTTTTAGTTTAACCGCATCACGAAGTGAATGGGTTCATCTCCAAGATTAATAGCAGCAAGAAAAGCAATGTGACGATCTGAGAAACCCTTGTTAGAAACAAAATTTGCAATGGGATAGAGAGACGTACCAGAAGATGCCGAGACGGAGCCAGAGAGTTGAGAACGGGGTTTATATCACATTTTGCAGAGTAGGTCACTTATGGTTTAAGACGAGTAGAAAGAATCTTAGATCGCATTCCTCTGCCAAGTTCCTCAATTTCTAAAGGTAACCGTTGTTGTTCAGACGAATTTTCTTCTAAAGCTATTGGAGGCAAATTTTCGTGAATTGGAGCATTGTCTGTTGAATCTGAAGGTAAATCATGATTCTTTTCTTCCAAATCTTTGGAACTCCCCATGTTGTCTTTAATGGGGATATCAGTGTCGACATCGTCGAAACACTCAACCTGTGGAGGTGAAGGAGTAACTTGAATGATTGGTGAGGGAGCATAAGGATTGCTTGCAGCAAAAGGGAAGGATGTTTCATGAAAAATCACATCTCTCGAAACAAAGAATTTTTTTGCTTCAAGATCAAACACTCGCCAACCCTTCTGACCAAGAAGATAGCCGATAAAAATACACATTCGACTACGAGCTGCAAATTTATCTATTTTTGCAGATTGGCGTTTAGCAAAACAAAGACTCCAAAGACTCGAATATGAAGATAAGGAGGAGCAGAGTCATGTAGAAGCTCATATGGTGATTTACCATCAAGTAGTGGAGTTGGTGTACGATTTATTAGATACACTGCCACGAGAATGCTTTCCCCCAAAAAAACGTAGTGGTAAGTGACTCTGAAAGAGAAGAGCTCGTGCCATATTTAAAATTTGACGATGCTTTTGTTCTGCTCGACCATTTTGATGTGGAGTACCAACGCAGGAGGTCTGATGGGTAATTTCTTTTTCAGCAAAGAAAGATCGTAGAACCGTTTTGGCCTGTTTTCCAAACTGTCTTTCTGCCATTGCGCAGAAGTTTCTAAGAACCATCGAAACTTCGGTTTTGCTGAGTAATAGGTGTGTCCACACCGCACGAGAATAATCATCAACAATTGTTAGAAAGTAACGAGCTCCTGATGATGATGGTGTACTGTATGGACCCCAAACATCAAAATGTATGAGAGAAAAACAAGTTGTGACTTTATTAGAACTATCAGTAACTGTATCACGTGACTGTTTTGCCTGAATGCAAACTTCACGAAAATCTTTAAACTGACAACTAGCCGTAGTAAGGTTTTTAAAAGTATATAAAACCGAAAATAAAGCTTTCTTTCCCGGATTTCCCAGACGTTGATGCCACAAAGCTGCAAAATCTTCTGTTGTGGTTTTGTATGCTCTGGCTGGAACGATGCCGCGAAAGTGATAAACCCCATTCTCTTCTTCACCTGCTCCAATCGGCATCTTCGAAGAAAGGTCATGTATGACACATAATTTTTCAGTGAAAACAGCAAAACAAGACAACTCTCGAAGTATTCGAGCGAGAGATATTAGTGTGAAAGATATATCATGCACAAAAAGAACATGTGTAAGAGTTATATCGCTGCCAAGATGAAGACGTCCCTCCTTAGTGGCGTATGAGTGTTCTCCATTTGGTAACACAATAATACTACAAGGAATGTCATAGACGTCGGTTAGCAATTCCATATCACCTGTCATATGATGTGATGCTCCAGAGTCAAGAAGAAAATTGACACTGTTATCCTTACCAGACACCTTTTCTATAGATGCGTTTGGTGTTTTGAGTAGATTGACTATAGCTGACCAAGTTTCTTTGCTAACCCCGAGAATTTCTGGAAAGTCTTGTGTATTGCTAGACATCATAGCGTTGTTAACTCTCGGAGGAGTGCTCCTTCCTCTGCCACGACCTATGCTATTGCTCCGACCACGGCCTTTTCCCGATGTTGATTTTGTCCATCCTTCGGGATATCCATGAAGAACAAAACATGTGTCAACAGTGTGGTTTGTGCGACCACAGTGTGTGCATAGCAGATTGTTTCTTCCTCGTGTGACTGAGGCAATAGCATTAACTTCGGTTTGGACTGCAAAACTAACACCATCAATACGTTCTTCTTTGCTTCGTGAGACAATAAGGTGTCTTTCCTCAGCCATAAGCTCTGAGTAAATTTGATCAAGACTGAGATCTTTGTTGCGAGTGAGTCGTCCCAACAGATTTTTTCGAGTTGTACCAAAACGAGATCCATCGAGACCCATAAGGAACTGATGAATACGTTCATGATCACGTCTCTTGTTATGTTGGAGAAGAATTTCACAAAACGAGTTATTTCAGCAACAACCAATAATTGGTTCATAGTCATCCAAGTCATCCCACATAACTTTGAGTTTTCCAAAGTACGTTGCTACGTCTTGGCCTTGTTGTTGACATGCCACAAGATCAGCTTTCAACTGATGTACTCGTGGTGCGTTACCTGCTGAGAAACGAGCTCGCAAGCTTTCCCACATTACTAGAGCATTATCAACTACCGAGATTGAATGATGGATTTTTGGATCAATACTCGCGTATAATCATCCTATCAACATGGATTTTACGGTAGCCCACTTGTCGTAGTCTTTTGATGTCGGTGCTGGTTTTTGTAAGGTTCCATCTCTGAACCCTAGTTTTTGTTTGGCTCGTAAGTTGTTTCGAGCCAGCTTTGCCCATCTTTCATAGTTGTCTCCATTGAGCATGATTGGTGTGAGCACATGATGTGGATGATCAGACGGGTGTAGGTAATAAGGAGAACTTGTGATAGGTTCCATAACGGGAGTTTGAGTAACCCCTGAAGTAGAGGAAAGAGTTTCCGGCACAACCATAATATCGTAAAAGAAAAGTGTTCTTGCGGAGATCGCAGACACTTATGAGTTTGTTTGCAGAAGAGATTTAGAAAAAGTTTTTTAGATCGAATGAAGCTCTGATACCATGTTAAGATTGAGAGAAGAGATAGATCTTATTCATAATACCAGAAGGATTATATAGTACAACGACTTAGGTTAAATCCTAAGAGAAAAGGAAAGAGATAAGTCCTAAGATAATAAGGAATATATCCTATAGTTGCATATATCGTAATAGATTAATAAGTTGTGCATTTTGTAGCGTCACATATGCTTGTTCTCTGGTTGGATGCGTGAATTTTACGGCCCTGCCCTCCTTGATGTATTTGCTCCTCAGCTTCGTTCAAGAACAGTGTGAGTACTCACTCGTTGAACTTAACCCTTTTTATTCTGTATTGGTTAATCTGTTTCATGTACATTGCAAACTTGTAGAATTATGAGGATTTGAAAATCTTTATGCACAAGTCTGAATATTCTTTAAACCGTATGATTTGCAGATGGGTTGTTATCATACCAACCAGTACAAGGTCAGAGCTGGTTGTGTATGCTAGTCTGGAGGTACGATGATCAGTAGATAATAACAATTCAGAGAACAAAGAAACGATATTTACCTTTCAATGTGTTTAAGTCATCCATATTTTGGGTTTATCTGCTTATGAAACTGGTATGATGTTATCAGGATGCACAGCCACAAGTGGTGATGGCTTTGAGGAACCATAACTTGCAAGAACCAAAATCGAAGCACCCTAATACTTCAGTGACGATTATTGATGATAATTATAACACCACAAGTAATTTCCCACCACATTTATATGTTTTTTGCATGCCATGCAAACCTTTAAGTTTTGTGCATGTTTATTGAATTTTATCCGTAGGACTTAGGTATTGGGAGTAAAGTATATACTGTTTAGTTGCTGACAACTATCTTGTATCAAAAGAAATTCTACCTCCATGTTTCAGCTTGCTAAGAAAGTGTCTCTGTTTTATTATCTAAGCTTGCATCATTTAAACTATGTCTCGGCGAATTTGAAACATGCGAGTTTTTTCATTACTTTCTTACAGAAAAAATTCTGAAACTCGCACCTTCGATAGAAGCGGGCAGACAACAGCTGAAGTGGTTTTGTGATGCATGCAACGGAATCCGACAGGTAAATGTCAAAAAAAACAAGGACCCTTGGATTGGTTTATAGAGATTCTTGTTTCATATCTTCCTCCTTTGTTTTTATATAATAAAACACACATGGATTTGTTTCCCGTGTGGGAATGTCTCAGGGTGCACGTCGTGCTTGACTGACATCAAATCCAAGGAATGGGGTTGTCTAGTCTGTAAGGCAAAGATCGATCATGTTATTAAGGTGTACCATGTCTGAAGGTACAACCGGTATGGGAGAGATTGTTTTGTGAGAGACTATTTGACCTTTTTTTTCAAAACCTTTGAAACTGGTTTTTATCTATTGATCAACCATAATCAAATACCCTATTGTGTGTGCGTTTAATCAGGGTAAAACCTCATGTAATATGGAAGGCTTCTTCCAATAATATTTTCATTGTTTATGTTTTCCGGTGTGACTAGTTTTGGTTTCTATTGATATTATTGATGCCATGCTAGAATCTTATTCTAAAGTTCAGCGGATTTTAGTGTATCTCGTTAGTCTTGAGATACTTAAGGCCACTTTCCCTCTTTGGGAGTTCAATTCTAAACATGCTAGGATAGTGATAATGGGTGAGTGTACTAAACAACTCATGTATTGTTAAGCAATGCTAAATTGATAATTTTGATGTAATATGATAATTTTGGTTTTAGTTTAGTCAGTTTAATTTGACAAAAAGAATTATTTATTCAAAGAAAACGAGCAATAAACATGATGTCATTAATGGATTAAAATCCACACATAAATTAGGTTTGAGTTTTATGTTCACATACTAGGTAATAATTTGTGCCCTACACAAAATGAGATATTTATAAAAAATATTTATGATAATATTTTTACATAAAAAATAATTTAAATATGATACAATTTATGAAATTTCAAAATTAAATTATTTCTATTTAAAATATATATATATATATATATATATATTAGTCTGACTATCTATTAAATGAGTTTCTCTAATCATATATTAGTTTATAATTATTTATAAATTTTATAATCAAATAAATTAAACCATTGATTAAAAAATGATTTGAAACTTTTACGTTTTAGTAAATTATAGTTGTTTTTAAAAATTCAAAATAAAATATATGAAAACATCTAAACTTTTATTATGTGGTCTATATGATTTTTTATAATATAAAATTAAACAAAAATGATATAAGATATATAAATTGCTAGTAATTCTTTATGAGTAAATATTAATAATTGTCATATTTGTTTTAAACCACATTAAGTAATTTTGTAATTTTTATTTAAATAAATAATTGAGAAGATTTATTTCTGAACATTATTGATTAATAAATGATCCACTATATTATGTACAATGTAAGTCTTGTAATACTTTTAGTAACATAAATTAAATTTAATATAGACTATGAAAGGAGTTTTAGTGTTAGCACTTAAGCACGGTGACCAATGTTACAACTTAAAAGATGTTTCTCAATTATTATAGAGGTGGTTGAATAAATAAAAAATAGCTTATGATGTTGTGTAAAAAAGTATATATAATTAATCTTATGAGATTATACAATCGATGTGACCCAAGGGCTCTTAGAAAACAAGTGAAAGTATGAGTAATAAGGGCGATTTTATGTTAAATCTGTAATGGGTGTCTTAAATTTAGTTTTATAAAAAAATGTAATTAATAGATATATTGACCAATAAAAATAGCTTATGATCTTGTGTAAAAATGTAGGGAAAATTCCATAAAAATACCCCAACTAAATTTCATTAAGCTATTTAATATCCAAACTTTTACGTTACCCAGTTTAATACTCCAACTAATTATTTTGTTCATTTTAATATACCATCTTTTAAAAGTCTTCCCATTTTAATACCCAAACTTTATTTATTAAAATTTAAAATACTAATAAGTTTCAAACAAAATTTAAAAAATTTCCAAAATCTAAGCGAAAATACAAAAACTTTCTAATTTTATTTTTAATATTCAGGAAAGAAGTTAAATAATTTATTGGATTATTTTTAAAAAAAATAAAATTAATTTTGAATGTAAAAAAAACTGGATTTGTTCTCTATTTCAGAAAACAAACTAAATTCAATATTTTAAAATTTAAAATTTTATTACAAAATTTAAGATTATAAAAAATTTAGTTACTTTTATTTTTCAAACAAATAATAAAATTAGAATTTTTGAGAATTCTTTGTAAGTTATAGAGATTTTCTAAGTTTCATTTGAAATTTATTAGTATTTTAATTAAAATAAATAAATTTTAGGTTGTAAAATGGGCATAGTTTAAAAGTTTGTATATTAAAATGAGCAAAATAATTAGTTGAGGTATTAAAATGGATAGCGTAAAAGTTTAGGTATTAAATAACTTAATGAAATTTAGTTGGAGTATTTTTATGGAATTTTCCCAAAAATGTATATATACTTGTCCTTCGGCTAGCGGATACAGATCTCATCGATCACCACTCTCACAATTCATCAGAATGGATTAGTTACGGTTTTTCAAACAAAGGAGAGCAGGATAAGTTTTTTGTTTTTTGTTTTTTTGTTTTTAAACACGTAACATATATAACCACTTCGAGGTGGCCCAGTGGTAAGCATCAAAGAGGTAGCGTCTTAGGTTCGACTCGCAGTGGCCACCGTCAGAAAATAGTGTGCACGCGGGCTTCGTGGGTTGGCCATCAATCTCGGTTGGTGGGTCCTACGATCATTAAAAAAAAAAAACACGTAACATATACACTAATGTTATTTTAAAACAATCATCTTAGAGTTACGTACAACGCAAACTTTCTCTAGTGTAAAACTTTACCGAGAGTCAAAATTTCTCCTTTGTTGATTTTTCTACCCTCTTGCGTCTCCTGCTTCTTATTTTCCAACATATCTCTTTTCCATGACGATGAACTCTCGTAACCAAGTCTCGCCTCACAGTCACAGCTCTCACCCGTAGGACAAACCTGACAGAATCTCTACCTTCCAAACTCTTCTCTTCTGTCTTAATTACCCTCATTGGAAGGACGCTTTCACGCTAGTTGAAAGGGTTGAAGGATAAATTGAGGTTGATGGTTTATAATCCAGAAAATTTAGTTGAGGGGTTTCTTACTATTCAAAAATAGTTGAGGTTTTTTATCAGTAAAACACATTAAATATTTTAAAAGCTTTATTAACATTTATGCATTGTTTAAAATTGATTTATATGCCTTCAAAACTAATTTATAAATCTTTATACATTATTTTATCAATTTTATAACCAATTTACAAATATTCATACAAATTTTAATATTTTTATAAATAATTAATAAAGTTCAATACTGGTCCGGACATTGTATATTTTTTTGGGGCCTATAATTAATAAAATTCATAGAAAACATGGGAATAAAAAAATATTAAAGCAGCAAAAAATATTCGAACTGACCATCTCTACATTGTTAATGAACATCCAAAACCAATTTTTCTATGGATGTTTTTAAGAAAAAAATGCCGATAATTTACTTATGAATCTTTAAACAAAAATGACAGTTATTTTTAAAATTAAGTAAATTATTGGTCATTTTTCTTAAGAATATCCCTTGGCAAAATTGATTCTGAATGTTCATTAAAAATGCTGAGGTGCTTAAGTTCGAATACTTCTCTCTAATTTAATTTTTTATTACTATGTGTTCTATGAATTTTATTAATTTATTGGCCCATAAAAAATTTAGCTTCCAACTCATACAATATTCGGACCGGCACTAAGCCTTAATCATTTGTAAAAATATTAAAATATTTATGAATTAGTTATAAAATTGATAAAATAATGACTAACATTTATAAATTAGTTTTAAAGGCTTATAAATCAATTTTAAACAATGCATAAATGATAATAAAGCTTAAAAAAATTAATGTGTTTTAGTGATAAAAATCATCAACTATTTTTGAATCGTAAGAAAAGTCCTCAACTAAGTTTTCAAGATTATAAACCCTCAACTTATAAATCGTTAACACATGTCACCCTCCGTGACGGAATTTTAGACGGAGTGTAACATGCGTTAACGAAACTAAAGTTGAGGGTTTATTTCGTAAAATTTTTAGTTGATGGTTTATTTTACGATTCATCTTTAGTTGGATGGTTTAATTACTAAAAACCATTTTTTAATCCACATTTGAATAACAATGAATTTGTCATTTTAATACAAATTACCTCAAATTCCTTGTTGAATACACCCTCTAGGTAAAAAGAGATTTGATGAATATCAAGCGGAAGACTGGTACGGTGGACTAAAAACAAAGATAGGTTGCTAAAATGGTATAGTCCAAATTCATCATCAAGTCCAATGGCTTCTGATTCATCTGTCGCTCCTCCACCACCATCTGAGACTGAACCACCGTCTGATCCATCAGTCCCTGAGAAGGACAGTGAGGCAGAACCAGATTCTGAAGTATAACCATGTGTGTAAGTTATATGATTTTTTTTGTGTTTTTTTTCATGTGTACCAGTTATAGAGACAAAATGAATTATCATGAATTTTTTTCTTAAAAAAACTGAAAATGAATGTTCGTAACTTGTATTGCCTTATGCAAAGATATGATTAGTTTTGGAAATAAAATTGTAACTTCTAGGATCATGTAGTTTGTACGCCTTGCTTATCCTGTCTGACAAAACGATTTATCGATAAGAACACAAAGAAGGTAAGTTTTGCGACACTAAACTCCATTAAACGACAAAGAAAACGGATCTCAGTTTTCTGATAACTTTTACTTACGAGATCCGATCTGAACCGTTAATCCTCTATCTTCACATCTCCAACTGAATCAATATTCTCGTGACGACACCAAGAATTAGAAATTCACAGTAACATTAGCATGCATTTTTCTTTGTAATTTTCAAAGAAATCCAGGTGTTTCAGGAACACTAACATGCATCAACTTATGTATAAATACCTCATCCAAACGATCCACATCACGAATTCATTTTCTTTGTCAATTTGAAGCAACAACTAGAGTTGACTAATGATAGGAAAATTTTCATTTTGATACTAATTTTCAAATTTATTATTAATAAATGATTATTTTCAAAAATAACTTAAATTTAGAGAAATTGATAAAAATACCACAATTTAAGTACCACTTTTTAAAAATACCCTCAATAATAAATATATTAACATTTATGTTGACATTTTATTGATTATTGTTTAGGATTTAGTGTTAGATGGATTGGGTTAGTTTTTAAATGTTTTATAAATATTTTTAAAAATTAGTTTAATCTATTTTCATGATAAATTTAGGGTATTTTTGAAAATCGTCATTCAAATCGTAAATTTGAAAAGTATTATCAAACTGGTGGTATAACAGAAATTTCCCCCTAAATTTATGATGAATATAGATTAAACTAATTTTTCTAAATATTTATAAAACATTTAGAAACTAAACTTCATCCCTTTAACACTAAACACTAAATAATAATCACTAAAGTGTGAACTCAGATGTTAACATATATTTTTATTGAATGTGTTTTTGAAAAGTGGTACTTAACTTGTGCTATTTTTAGCAATTTCTACTAATAATATAAAGTAACACTATCCAAACTTACTACACATTAAGACTATAAATTATGATATATTATAAATTAAAAATTCTATAAATTAAAATAAAATAAACAAAATAACTTAGTAAATTAATTTAGTTCCGATGAGAAACAGTTCAAAATATTAAATAATTGGATAAGAATATAATAAAAAGATCATATATAAATATAATCCCATTAATAATTATTTTATATCAAATTTATATAAATATACATAATTATTAATAATTATTTGTTCTTCAAAATAAACTAGTCTCTAATTTTTTTATTATTTCAAAATATTTTGGTGTTATTTATAGAATTACACATAGAATTACATAGAAAGATTCATCTAAATTTTAAGATGCATATTTCTAGTATACGAAAGACATGAATAATATCAATAAGATAGAAAAAAATAATGTATAAAGTTTAATCAATATATAAGAATATGGATATGCTTTTATTAAAATAATCAAAATATATTTAATTTTAAATTAATTAATAAATTAAATTACTATAATATTACAGTCTTGATATTACTAATTTCTAGAATCTTTTATTGTATAATGTCACTTTTTATTTTACCATTACTCTTAATGTTATAGAAGACAATGATATTCAAGTTTTTTTATTGTATGGCACACATCTAATCTACTAAATTAGAGTCCTATGATTTTTTTATGTGTGATATTTTTATTTGGACCATCTATTCGAAAGTTAATCAAAATATACATAATTTAATTATAATATCTTTTAATATCTTAATCAAAAGAAATTGAATTTTTTTTAAAAAAATCTAACAATATCCTTTTAGAATCTTTTTAAAATTTATTTTTGTAATAATTAATATAAATTATAGTTATCACTAAAATGTAATTAAAATTAACATTAATTTTGTTTTGATTTTATACAATTTTTTAAACATAGAAAATATTTTAATTATATTTTTCCGACAATTAAAAATTAAAATTTCAAAGTATATTTTAAAAAAAAATTGTTAGAATTCTCTTAAATATTTATTTATAGTTTAACTAAAAAGATATTAAAATATATATAATCTATTAAATTAGACTCCTATGATTTTTTATGTATTATATTTTATTTAGACAATCTATTAGAAAGTTAATCAAAATATACATTTATCTAATATATTAATATCTTAATCAAAAGCAATTAAACAATTTTTTTTTAAAAAACATCTAACAATATCTTTTTAGAATCTTTTTAAAATTTATTTTCGTAATTAATTAATATAAATTATAATTATCACTAAAACAGAATTATAAATTAACATTAATTCAGTTTTGATTGTAAAACAAAATTTTTAAAAATTATAAATATTTTAGTTATATTTTACTGAGAGATACAAATAAAAATAATTATTTTCAAAGTATATTTAAAAAACAATTTGTTAGAATTCTTATAAATATTTTTTATATTTTAAATAAAAATATGTTAAAATATATCTAATCTATTAAATTTAAGTTATATTTTTCTTTTTATGTGTTATATTTTAATTTTGGACTATGAAACCTATGTTCATCTAAATCATTTAGATTACATGATATAACATATTTATTTATACATGTAATTTATCATTAATATGTTTAACCAAATTAGTCATTAATCCGAAACCAACCCACAATGTATTTCAAAAATAAAATCACATCTACATAATAAACAATTCACATATTTTACATTCCTTAATGTTTATAATTTTTCAAAAAACTAATCAGCTATAAATGAAATCATATATATTAAATATAATTTTTAACATATCATAGATCCACTAATACATTCAATTAGAAAGCGTAAAAACACATTCAAAATAGATCATATAAAAATTAATTTTCTAAAAGATCTCAAACCATATGAAATTGGATGGAAAATTAAGGTTAAGGATAGTAGGTCAAAGTGACACATTTAAGTTAAGAGTTGATGTAGACTTCTCCCTTCATATATAAATACTTATATTAGGTATTCCGAGCTCTGTGACGACATACGATTTTTCTAGAAGATAGAAACAACAATCTATAAAGTAAAATAAATGTTTAATTATAAAAATGAAACTTAACCGCGCATGACGCGGATTCTATTCTAGTTAGGGGCTCACTGGTGTAACCGCAGCGGTTGCGTTTGCGGTTGCTGGCGTTTGCGGATGCGGGTGGTTGCGGTTTTATGCGTTATTAAGAGATTTGGACGACTAGTAAAGCGGTTAATAATTGTTGCGTTTGCGGGATACTTATGACTGGTTAACTTCCAAATGCAGCAATAGTTAAATAACAAATTAGCAATATTTATATTTTATATAATTATAAAAATATTAAAAATCATATTATTGTAATAATTATAAAAATTATATTTATAAAATTATACTATTTAATTTAAAAAATATAGAAATATTTTTCTTGAAAGTTTTATAATATAAATTAAAATAATATATATATATATATATATATATATATATATATATATATATTGGTATATCTATTATTTCTATTTAAAATTTTAATTGAATATTTTTATTTTTTATTTATATAATTTTTTGAAAAAAAATATTTTTTTACCCTCCCGCAACCGCCCGCAACCGCAAACGCTAGCTGGAACCAGCTTTTGAATTTTAGAGGTTTATAGCGGTTTGAAGCGATTTATGGCGTTTTCTATGATTGTTGCAAAACGCCAACAACCGCTACTAACCGCAAAAGCTGCGTTTGCGGGTGGTAGCGGGAAAACCAGTCATGCCCTTAATCTATTAAGTTTGAGTTATATTTTGCTTTTCATGTGTTATATTTTAATTTTGGACTATTAAATACATGTTCATCTAAATCATTCAGATTACATGATATAACATATTTATTTATACATGTAATTTATCATAAAAATATACATATTTTTATCATTTAATTTATCTAAATCATATTTATGTTGTCAAAAACTTACATAGTAAAAAGCACAACACATCAAATCTAATCTATTAAATTAGAGTCCTATGACTTTTTTATGTGTGATATTTTTATTTGGACAATCTATTAAAAAGTTAATCAAAATATACATAATTTAATTATAATATGTTCGAATATCTTAATCAAAAGAAATTAAACAATTTTTAAAAAAACATTCTAACAATATTTTTTTTAGAATCTGTTTAGTTTTATAGTTCACTCAATAAAATACCCTAAATAGATTATACAAGTAAAGATCATATGAGTATTTTTGTCACGAAATATAAAGATCATAGCTTATATAATGATATATAAAATTTGATATTTATATAAAATTTTATAAATCATTTATATATTTTTAATTCATCAGTAATGGATATTATATAATTATAAATAGATTACAAAATAATTTATAAACATTTATTAATTTTCTTTTAAGTTTTATAAAATCATTTATAAGAAATAACGTATCATTTATATGAGCTTGTGAAACTATTTATAAAGATTAATAGGTTTGTAACTTATTTAAAATTAAAACCATCTATAATTATTTATAAAACTATTTTACAAAAGTCTTAAATCATTGTGAAACTTTATAAATTATTCATACGAGATAGTAATTTGTTTTCTTAATATATAAAACCATTTATTATGATTTATGACACTATTTATAAGTATTTTAAAACTACTGTAAAATTATTTATAAGAGTTGTTATATGTAATTTTTGTAAATATTTAATAAATGTCTAAATTACTTCATAAGGGGTTATAATAAAATCAGAACCAATTGTAAAATATTTCTTTGTTCACAAAAGGGAAAAATCCTTAAAAATTCACGAACTAATTTTCATTTGCTAAAAAAAGAACAATACTTAGGTTCACCCCCTATGGTGAACTTTTAAATTCACCACATCTTTTATAACCAATCAAATTGCCACATAGATTATGAAATACAAATTATTTAAAAAATTTTAACAAAAAACAAAATAGCTACAGAAAATAATGAACCTCAACTTTAACGTTAACATCACTAGGAAACTCCTAAATCTAAATCCTAAACCCTAAATCTAAACTTTAAACCCAAACCCTAAACTCTAAACCCTAAATCCAAATCCTATACCCAAAATTCTAAATCCTAAACTCTAACTCCTAAACCCAAACCCAAATCTTAAACCCAAACCTTAAACCCTATAAATCCTAAACCCAAATTCTATACCCAAAACTCTAAACCCTAAAACTTAACTCCTAAACCCAAACCCCAAATCCTAAATCTTAGGGTTTAAGTTTAGGGTCTAAGGTTTAGAGTATAAGGCTTAGGGTCTAAAGTTTGGTTTTAGGTTTAGAGTCTATGGTTTGGAGTTTAGAATGTAGGGTTTGAGTTTATATTTAGGGTTTAGGGTTTAGAAATTTAATTTAGGGTTAGACTTTAGTTAACGACAATGTTAAAATTGACGTCATTCTTTTTTTGTTATTTTATATTTTTAAAATAAAGATTAATATTTTTATTTAATAATCTATATAGCAGTTTGATTGGTTATAAGAAATGTGGTGAATTTAAAGGTTCACCTTGGGGGTGAACCTAAGTATTTTTCCTAAAAAAATACACGAACTATTTTGGACTCCCGTTTAATACACGAACTAATTTATGTTGCATATTAAATACACAAACTTTTAAAATTCGCAGATTTTACACATTTTTTTAAACGGCGTCAACTACATTTAACGGAAATTATGACGGCGCTATTTTTTAGCTAAACACATGTTTAGCTTGCATAAAGAAAATTCCTTAAAAATACACTAACTAATTTTTCATTTGGTAATAAATACACTAACTATTTTGGATCTCTGTTTAATACACGAAGTAATTTTTGTTTTTCATTTAATACACAAACTTTTAAATTTGCAAATTTTACACATCGATTTAGACGACATCAACTATGTTTAATAGAAGATTATGTGGTGAAACTTTGAAATACAAGCTCACTCTTAGTCAAAACCTCTCAAATTGATTGAACCCTAATTCAAGTTAGTTTCAATTCGAGTTTGGCACCATAATTTGTTTCAACCTTTTATATTCTCCAAATGTTCTTTTTTTCTCTTCACTTTAATTTCTCTTTATATTGTTTCAAAGTGAAGTCGATTTTAAACAGTTTTCTTTGTCATTTCTCACGACATGGAAATCGACTTCACTTTGAAACAATATAAAGGAAACTAAAATGAAGAAGAAAAAAAGAACATAATTTAAAGAAAAAGAAGTTAGAAAAAATTATGGTGTCAAACTCAAATTGAAACAAATTTGAATTAGAGTTCAATCAATTTGAGAAGTTTTGACTGAGAGTGAGCGTGCTTTTCACAGTTTAACAATATTATCTTCTGTTAAACATAGTTGACGTTGTCTAAATCGATGTATAAAATGTGCAAATTTAAAGTTTGTGTATTTAATGCGAAACAAAAATTAGTTCATGTATTGAACGGGGATTAGTTTCATTTAAGGATTTTTCCCCGTTCAATACATGAACTAATTTTTGTTTCGCATTAAATACACAAACTTTAAATTTGCACATTTTATACATCGATTTAGACAACGTCAACTATGTTTAACAGAAGATAATATTGTTAAACTATGAAAAACATATTCACTCTGAGTCAA
>CAJHQQ010002547.1:0-62756 GCA_905132885.1 Moricandia moricandioides
AGGGCTTTCGATGTAATAGAAAGCCCATGTTCATTGGTTACTTTCTTTCCCTGCAATCAAGCAGAGAGATTGCCTGAAGAGTTGCGCAACTCAAATAATAACAAATAGGATCAGACTTGTTAACCCATTTTTTGCTCCTTGGTTTACTCTTCCCATGTCTTAGGTATACGAAACTGGTATCCTTCTTAACCTTTTTACTTTCGTAATGTTTGTATCCTCCTTACTCTAATAAGCCCCATGACATTAACGTAATGACACTTAAGTGATTACAGTAATTTCACTTAAGGAACAAGCCATTGTCATGACTTCAACTCTTATGAATCTCATGTCTGAACCCTCTTAGTGAACTGGGAGCTACATAGAAAATGAAAACGTTTACATGCGCTTGCTTTGTGTGGAAACCGAGTGAGCAATTGAGATTGTGAAATACATTAGAGGAGCTAGAAATCAGAACACTTCGAAAATCTCTCATCGTTTGAGGTGATTATCTGAAAATTGGTTAAGTAGTAGCTTCTATGTTAATTGATAATGTACACTAACGTTTGTATTTTTAGAAAAAAAAAAACAATAAAAGCACAATACCGTACATCAAGAAATTTCCAAACAGAGCAAAAAAGTAGTCCGTAAGGTACAAAGTACACAAACACTCAATTCTTGGACTACAAGTTATTATATTACCATCTGCTCCTTTTTTGAAGAGCTAACAGAAAGACACTAACACAAACGCAGAGTATAGCAATGTGACATGAGAGAGACAGAGAAGCTCAAAGACTAAAACAACAGAGCTCTCCGTGGCTTTGTTATTGGAGCAACCGTGGATATCCACTTCTTTGTACACTAGCAAATATAGACAAGTCTCAAGCAACTCCTAGGTATAATAAGCAAAGAGCTCACCTCTATAAAGTGACTCTAAGACGAACCTAACCATTCTAAGAAGACACAGTCCCCGAGGTCGTTGAAAACATCTCGGAACCAACATAAAGGTCTCTCTCTCTAAAGGCGGACTGACGAAAGAGTTGACGAACATCAAAGCATCTCAAGCACTCAACTTCATACACAACCTTTATCCCAAACTTAACAAGAAGTTGTTTGTCATGTGTAGTTATGATAACTATACTACCAGGACCAAAGCAGTTAAAATCTTCTGCAAGAGCATCTAACTGTTCCAGTTTATCAACATTGTTAGCCACAAGCAGAACTCTCTGACTCATGAGCCTCGTTCTGATCAACCCTGAGGTCTTCACCGTCGAGTACCCTCCTTGAATCCTTATTAGAAACTCTTCTCTCAGATTAGACATTTGACAATCTTGAGGAATCCCTTTAACGTTTTCGAGGAAGCATTTGCTTTGGAACTTCTTGTGGATTTTCTTGTAGACGAATCTAGCTAGAGCTGATCTTACACTGCTTCCCCTTGCCCATATTCCAATCAGTCTCACACCTTCATTAGAATTCAAACCTAACAATGGATACAGCTCTTTCATGTGTGCTTCAATCCCAAGCTTGTTATTGATACCATCACTTGATGGTATTGCTGAGAGTAACAACATGTTGGATATTCCCTTAATAATCACATCTACTAGCTTCGAATCATCTTCCCTGAAACAGAGAAAAAAAAAGCAAAAATTTATGGTTAGATATATTAATTATTTTTAGATATAAAATTCAGAATATCCAAAATATCCGAAAAGGCTCTAAAATATCCAAAAACTAAGAATATTGTAAATATCTGAAAGACTGATTTCTCTTCAGCCCAAATATCCAAGCAAATCTATTTTATATTTATTTAAATATTTGATAAGCTATTATTTAAATTCATATATTGTATATTATTTTAATTTTTGGATTTTGATGATTTTAGTGTATATTTGGATTATTGAAAGATCTACATAATTTAAATAGATATCAAAATCCAAACCGAACCAAAACTAAACTAAATTTAAAAAATTTTAAAATAGAATTTAAATTTGAAATCCGAATAGACTTAACTAAATTTCAAAATAGAACTTAAATTCAAAACCCGAAAGAACCTAGATTACCTAGTAATCGACTTAAAAGAGATAAATGAAAGTACCAATCACGAGAACAGTGGCCAGAGATACTAGCCAGATTAGTCAAAGCTTGCCTCCACGACACGACAGTCTCATGATCTTCCCTCCCTTCATGTTTCGTAAACTGTTGAGCAACTTTTTCGATCTGTCTCCTTACATGAGCAGGCTCGACGTTGTAGAAGATGGGCATGACGATGAGGGAACCTTGTTTCTCAACGTCCATGATCTTGACTAGCTCATGGAGACACCAAGAAGAGGCAGGATATTTCTTGGAGACAACCACGACGGCGATCTTGGAACCCTCGATGGCATGAAGGAGATCTGAACAGATACGACGGCCACTCTTGAGTTCAACGTCGTCTTTGAAAGTTCGAATACTCAGACGAATGAGTTCTTTGTAGAGAAAGCTGATGAAGATTCTTCGAGTGTCCTTGCCTCTGAAACTCAGAAACACATCGAACTTTTGGGGAGTAGTGGTAGAAGAAGACGATGAAAACATTTGATGCGAGCAAACAAAAACATTGATACTTTCAAACTGTCGCACTTTATGATATATATATATATATAACTTTTTGAAGGGATAAATTAGTTGACATAAATAACTTGACTTGAGGTTCGCATTTTTCAATCAAAAAGAAGAAAAATACTTAGAATTTCCACGAAAATGCTGAAAGTTTACTAAGAACAGGTTTTGAAAACTCATGAAACAGAACATGTCCCAAATCTCCATGTAGCATATTCGTTTTACGGCTTTTACCGGTCTACGTGTGCTTGATGAGATATGTGCAAACTCTTTTTGTATAAAATCATAATGGACAAAGTGTTATTTCTCCGCGAAAGGTATTATATAATATTAGATATTTATCTATGAATTTAAATATCCTTAAATTGAAAGTTAAAAGATTATTTTTCCCGAATCAATAGTACAAAACTTAATTACACATATACTATAATTTGGTTTATTGTTAATCATATAATTTAAAGAATTTAAATAAAATAATAATTTAATTTCATCCAATAAAAAAATGACTATTCACGATTTAAACTCTACACTATCATTATCATAAAAGATCTTTGAAAATATTTGAGAAATTTTGAAAACTTATTTTTAAATAAATTTAACTTTTCTTTGGTTTAAAATTTTTGTTTAGGAAAAAATAAATTTTTAACTATCGATTCGAGAAAAATAAATTTATAATTTTTGATTTGAAGAAATCTGACACGAGATCAAAATTCGATAGATGTCTGATGATATATATTAGTTTATATGGAGAAATAGAGCCAAATCATAATATATAGGGCAAATCATTCAAATAATCTTTTTGAAATTTTTGGCACAAAAATAAACCTTGAGAGAAAAAAATGACCAAAATAGACTTTTTTATTTTAAAATTTTTAATATTTTTATTTTTTTTAGTTTTTAAACCTCAATTCCAAAACCTCCACCCCATAACTCTAAACCCTAAGTTTAGATTAGTTAACCCAAATGTATAAATATATATTTACATCTTTTAATAAAGTCTATTTTGGTTTTTTTTCTTCTTGAGTGCTATTTTTGGGACAAAAACTTTTTTAGATCTATTTTGGTATTTATCTCTAATATATATCTAACCATTTTGAATTTTCTTAGGTATGTATATATAATATAAGGTTATGTTGAATTATTTACGTTTTAGTGATATAAACGTGCAATCGTAACTAAGGCAATGTTGCGGAATATACGGTAGGGTGACGGTTGATGCTCAGCTAACGGAAAAACTGTATGTCGTCGGTGCATAATGGATAATGGCTTTTTTATTACTACTTATGAATTAAGGTCAATAACGTAGAGGATTTAACAAAATTGAACTGACTTTTTCTTGAATATGATATCTAACAGAATATTAAATATTGCATATAGTTTAATAGAAAAAGTGTTGACGTTAAGAGGAGAAAATAAATAAAAAGGTTACATCTCTTGTTGGTAAATAAAGCAAATGAAAACATAAAATATTAATGAAACACTCACACCTGCTTTGGAGTTAGAGTTTCTTACAACGTTGGATACATAAAGCTAGTCATTAATAATGTAGTTGCGGTGACAGGATCGGTTATCACCACCAGAAGCAAAATGGCAAGAATCACAGCCAATATACACAGGAAAAAAAAGCTCACAAACATGACTTTGAACGTCGTAAGAAGATGTTGAGGACGGAGAATCAATGTCCACTTATTGTCAGGGGATTACATAGATGTGTGGAGATAAGGTGATCGACGGTGCTGCTTCAGCAAAAGACAAAATAGATTAGAACATAGCAGCTTTTCTTTCACCCATTCTTGTATTGTAAAGCCCATATGATTTATAGACAAGCCCAATAACCACTCGACAAGTTCACTTTTGACTGTAACCGTTTTTTTATTTTACTAAACCTTTTTAACCATTACACAAAGCCTGAATATGATCGTTAACCCTAATATTTCGGGTATCCTTTAAAGTAGCTAAGACAATTGTGTGTACAAAAATCTCAAAACCATTTAGATAGAAACTTTTCTAGTTGCAGAGATGGCGACAGCTTTAGTTTCCAGACTCACCAAAGGTAAACACGTTTTCATCTCTTACGCTTTTTTCATACAGCGGGTCACTAATTCGATTATGGTTTTTATAGTTTTTTTTTTTTGTTAAAGTTAATTTATTCCAAGAAGAAAAAAGATCTACAAAGTTTTACCATGAGTTTAGTGGGTGTAATATAAAAAATCCAATCTTTTGAGAAGATGTGTTGTTTGTTGGTTTCACTGGATGTTTAATAAATTAGTAGATGACGAATATGCTGATTATTCAAGGAATCTAGATGTTAATATATATAATATTAATTTAGATCGATTGAAACTTATTTAAAAAAATTAAAAATTAAAATAGATCAAATGAATTTAGAATAATTTAAATCGATTTGAATAGTATAAATCGGATTTGAGAAAATGGTTTCGGTGAAAACCATCTAGTCAAGTACTTATGTGCAGTTTTTTAGAACCATGGTTTGACTTCTATATGCAGTCGAATTGTGTTGTTAAATTTGAATGTTTCATGAGAAGTAGACGAGTTCTAAATGGTTACCAAATAAATGAGCAGAAATAGTAAAAAATTTATCATTTTTTACAATTTACATTATTTACAAAAAAAATTTTTTTTGCTACTTATGATCCCTTAACATTTATTTACATTTAAAGAATTATGAACTACATTTATTTTTTATCAAATTTGAAGAGGAACATAAGTAACAAATATTTCTTTTATTTTTTTAATTATATTTTTTCTTGTTCTCTATATTCTTTTCTTGGTTATCTTTTAGAGCAAAAGAGTCGTGTTCTTTATCTTTTTGCTAAAATTGGTTCAAAGAGGCAAACTTTTGAGTCGTGAACTTTGATAGTGTCATGGAATGTAGACTCAAAGAGTCATACTTTTGTCCATTCCCATTTATCTTTTTGCTGAGAATCTTTATGTGGCTACTGTTGTCTTGATATGGTTGCTTCACAATATGAGCAGGACGTTCATTGCTTGGAGGTCTTACCAATGCTTTCTCTGGTTTGATGAGTTCCTCCAATGGACTGATGAACGGAAGCATCCAATCTCAGGTTAATATCGTCTGACCTCGTTATAACTCTCTTTTTTTTCACACAACGAGAGAAAACATGTGAACTGTGTGTCCCACTATTGATGATTTCCGATTTTGGCAGCAGCAGCAACAACAACAAAGGACGTTCATTCAAATGGGAACGGTACTCAACGTGGTGGATAACTCGGGTGCAAAGGAGGTGGTGTGCATTCAATCTCTAAGGGGAAAGAAAGGAGCAAGACTTGGAGATATCATCATTGGCTCAGTGAAAGAAGGCTTACCAGAAAAGAAAGTGAAGAAAGGAAAAGAGAAAGACGGCGCCGTACCAATAGGTAAAAAGTTCAACTGGAAAGATGACATACCAAAAGGTAAAGTGCACAAAGGGAACGTTGTCTACGGTGTGGTTGTGCGTGCTAAGATGCAGAAAGGCCGTGTTGATGGAAGCCAAGTCTGTTTTGATGACAATGCCATCGTTATTTTGGGCATTAAGGAACGCAAGAAAGAGTATAAGGGTGGTTTTTACCAACCGATTGGTACACGTGTGTTTGGTCCTGTCCCGCACGAGCTGCGTCTCAGGAAACAGCTCAAGATCCTTGCCTTGGCTCAGGACCTTGTTTGAGACTTCTCCTGCACCACCTCCTATTATTTATCTATTTCTATTATATGCTGCTTTATTCTTTTCAGCAGTTAAGACATTTTTTTGATTAATTCAATTATTTAACATTTGTTTAGTTAGAGCAGGTTTATTAGAGATTTTAAGAGGGTTTCTTAGGGAGAGGAGCTCACTAATTTCCTCACTAATTTCCTAAGAAACACCTCTTAAATCCCCTACTTAAGAACCTCTTTTTTTATGTCTCTTACACTATTCACGGGTATGTCTCTTACACTATTCACGGGTCCCACTCATACGTGGCGACCCGTGATTGTTTTTTTTTTTTAAATCAAAAAAAAAAAAGTTAAGAAACCATTTGAGTTTCCCCAATAAACATGGTCTTAGTAGGGCTGGAAGTATTATCCGGGATCCGGATTCGATCCGAGATCCGTCCCGGATCCGCTCCGAAAATAGGATATCCGGAGTGCCCGGATCCGAATCCGGATAGTAAAATTTTGGATCCGTCCAAACCGGATCCAAATCCGGATATCTTAATTTTTAAGTCCGGATATCCGGATCCGGATCCGTGTTTTTAAAATATATTAAATTTTGAATTTTATTAATAATTATATTTGATATATTAGTATTTATACATAAAATATTGTTTTAATATTATATTTAATTTTTATTAATATTATATGTCATATATATATTCATAAATTTTGTATAAATATTTAATTTATGTTTTATTTTTAATTTTTTTTATATTTTTTTTATATTTTTTATTTATTTTTAATTATTTTTATCCGGGTATCCGCGGGTATCACAATATCTAGACGGATATCCGAAGTCCGGATACCCGGAAGACGCGGATCCGGATCCGGATACTAAAATCACGGATCCGGCGAATCCGAATCCGGATCCGGATATCCTAAAATACCTCGGATATCCGGTCCGTCCCACCCCTAGCTCTTAGTCCCCAACTCTATGGTCTTTAATGCAATTAGTTATTACTTTCTGCTGCTCCCTAGTGAAATAAACATTATGAAAATGGAGAGAGACTTGTAAATGTTACTTTCACCACCCTCTCTAAACTGCATTATTTATGTTTTGTAAATCAGTTTTATAGCATCATATCCCTATATAAACAGTCTGGTAGCAATATTGCTTTTTGTACAACAATAGCAAAGACAATTTTTTTAACAGAAGTATATATACATAGAAGAAGATAAATTACATAAAAGTATTAAGGTTAATGTGAGATAAATTCCAGTTACATTTTTCCTTAAGCCACATCTCAAATATCACACAACATATCCATCTACATTTTATAAGACACGAAAAAAACACTTCTTCTATTCTTATCTTATACATAACAAACATACACATTCAAGTCCATGAGAAAAAGGAATGGACTTTAGCTATCATCACCATCATCAAGGTCTTAGTTCTTCTTCCCTTCAACATTTTCACTTCTTATTTTTATGTAAAATTTGTGGAAATTAAAAAAATTATAGTATTGTAAGAAGAGCTGGAGCGTACACTGTTTCAAGATTTGGTCTTGAACTTTCTCTGAGCTTTCAGGTCGACCACTATGATAGAGATATTGTCGTTGCTTCCCTTCTGAAGAGCGAGTTTGGAGAGATAATCAGCTGCGGCATGGCAAGCTTGGTCTTCCCCTATGCCCCTCTCAGCTAAAGGTAATGCTCCATTCTTCTTGTGCCACCATAAGATCCGTTTCCTTGCAAACTCGCAAGCATCTTGGTTACTCATTACGTCCCAAAGTCCATCACTGGCCAGTATAAGACACTCGTCTTCTCTTGCTCGTGGCATAAACGTCACTTCAGGATCTGGTATCACATATGGCTCCAGATATTCATCACCTGAAAAAGATACAGAACATCCTCTTGAGGAAATGTAATGATTTTGCAGAGAGTAATTGCAGTTTTGACCTACCGATGGATCTTGACATGGCAAGAACGCCAGAAACACGTGCTCCTTGCCATTGTATAACTTTCCCTCCAGCTCTCTCTATTCTTGCATACTCATCCTCTCTATCTGGCTGCAAAAAGAGGATAAGATAGTGTTAAAATCAAGAAAAACACTATTGAAGGAAAATGAGGATACTTTACTTTGTGATCAACAGATAAAGGCATGGAGTCTTTGCCACGGAGTAAGACCGCTCTTGAATCACCACAGTTTGAGACTATTATATGTGATGAGCAGACCAGAGCAACCACAGCAGTTGATCCCACGGTTTCAGGGGAAACAGCCTCAAGAACCATCTCATCAGAAGAACCAACAACAGGTCTGCTGACTTTGCCTTTAACTTCATTATCAACTTTCAGATAACAATCGACAAAGACTTTCTCCCACTGGACCTGCCTACCCTCACCAGTGTTCCTCTCGCACAATTCTTCTTTAATCCGTTCGATTTCTTCAGCCAAAGCAAAATGGATTCTATCTTGACAATAGTCAGCAACCTGCAAGAATCCCATTTCCACCAAAGCCATCATATATTACATAACAACCTGCAAAGAATCCCATTTCGAGCAAACCCATATCATAAATACATACAACCTATGGCAGGTGGCAACAAAACATAACCTTAAAGTCTTTCCCGGGTTCCTAGTGGTCAAACTATCTATTGCTAAAATCAATATACAGTTAAAGCATACCTGAACGCCTCCATGACCATCATATACACCAAAGAAGTGACTAGTGAGGTGTGTGAGACTTGGACTCATCCCTTCATGATCCCCCATAAGCATTTTAATGGGTACTTTAAGAAAATGAGGTAAAGCACTGACAGCATCCTCCATTTCGGATCTTCCACCGCAAATTGAAACAGTGCCCCAAAGAGGTATACATTCTAGTTCATACACACTCCTGCTTCCTCTTGCAGCATTATGAGTTTCTTCAGGCAACCTAATGACTACCTCTGAAGCTGACACTTCCATATTCACATCGTGATTCAGACTCGTAATAAGGACTTCAGCTGTGGGAACCTGATCTATGGTTGTCTCGTTTAGGATAATCGCAGTAGCAAGAACCCTCCCATTATCTATTTCAATTGTATCTGGCAAAGTTATCTGAGACCTAGCGTCCACAACTATTAAACCCTCGCTTATAATAGTTGCATCAGATACTAATACCTCATCTTCTTCTGATTCTTGGACAGCTACACCAAAATCAGAAGACAAGGATCTAGCTTCAGATAGTGTTTTGTCTTCTGAAACATCTTCCATCATATATTCAACCTCTCCATTACTGTAACTTTGATCTTTCTGATCGCACAACATGTCAACTGCATCAGTAACATTCTTCATCTCGGTAATATCTAAAGTTGATGAGATTCCTGAGTCACACATCGTGTTGGCTAAGCTCAAAGTCAGTGCAACTGCTGGTGCAATCTCTTCCATGAGGCTCTTATGCTATCCCCACCCTTAACGGCTACAAACATAGCATAACGATTCAACAATCTCCATCTTCTACTTCTTCATCTCTAAGTCATGGTCTGATGATCTTTACTGATATACTACATCCAACTCAGCTCCCCAAACGCCGTTTTTCACACTAGCTTGGCTAAAGAGTAGCGAATCAAGAAGAAGTGCGTACCTCTGGTGAACAGATCTGACGGATCTATGAGACGAATCTTCTGTATCTGGTGGGATTTTGATCACTCCTAAGATCCTCTATAGCTCTTGATCTCACCGACCAAGAAAGACCAGACACAGACTCTAATTAGAAACCCCCCCAAAGATCAGCCTTTTTTCCACAAGAGGACGACACAAAGCTCAAAACTTTATCCAAAACAAAAACAGAGGATCAGGTGAAACTGAAGAGCAAAGGATACTAAAACAGAGAGGGTTTCAAGAATCACACACAAAAATAACCTAAAAAGTCGAAACCTTTAGCTTTATCTTTCCAAAACGAAACATGGGTTCTCCTGGATCTAATGGTCTTACTACCCCCACAACAAAGAAGATAAAACAGAATAAAAAGAAAAAAATGAATAATAATTAGGAATCCCAAATTCTTTATGTGACAACGACCTTGATCTTAACACGTTGATCCAAATCAATTATTAAATTAATTAAAGCTTTCTTCTATTCAATAATGGCAAGACAGATGTCCTTTTGCTAATATCTTTAGTCTTGCATTATTAAGATAAAAGATCATTAACTTGATCTTTACACCAAATACAATTTTACAAGATGGAATTTCCCAAAAATACGAGTCAACTAAAATTAAAAAAAAACGTTCATTTTTTTCTTTTTTTGCTTCCCTGTTTAATAGACTGTTAAAAGCTGTTAAGAAATTACTAAATTTAGTAAACTGCAAACACCAATAAAGACCTTGAATTTTCTCAACAAACAGAACAGTTCAAATCTGTTTTCCTCTGTTCTTTCATTTCTTAGGTCTCCTTTTGTTTGTTCCTCCTGAGACTAAAAAAGTCTTTATATGTTTGCTTGAGAAACAAGTTTCAGACATTAAGGTGTGAAAAGTATGGCTGCAAGAAGAGTAAAAGGAAGAGACAGCAAAGCGGTTACCGCCATAGCTATTGACAAAGACAAGAACAGCCAACACGCTTTGAAGTGGGCTGTTGAGAATATTGTTGTCGATTCTCCAAACTGTATCCTTCTCCATGTTCAAACCAAATTGAGTAATAGCATCATCATTATCTTATATCATTTTATCATCAATCAATGAATCAACCAAACTAATGAAATGTCTCTAAACAGGAATTGGTGCAGGAGAGAACACAGAACATGACAATGAAGAAGAGGCGCATCAGTTCTTCCTTCCCTTCAGAGGATTCTGCGCTCGAAAAGGGGTTAAAGATCAGTCCCTATTTCTCCTTCACATTTATACAAACAAAGTCTGAACTCATATGTTTTATCAGATTATAGCAAAGGAGGTTCTGCTTCACGATATTGACATCGCAAGTGCAATTGTTGACTACATCAACAACAACTCCATTGCAAATATAGTCCTTGGAGCCACTGCGCGAAACTCCTTCCTCAAGTATTTATCTTTTTCTTTCTCGTAAATAACCTGGCTTTTAATCTCAGATTTAACTTCCATGAATGCTAAAAACTCTCTGTGATGGTCTTATATCAGGAAGTTTAAGACCGTAGATGTGCCAGCGACCCTGCTTAGAACAACTCCAGATACATGTGCTGTCTTTGTTGTGTCTAAAGGGAAACTATTAACAAGCAGATCAGCGAGTAGGCCTCAGACACCTCAACACTCTCCACCTCAACACTCTCCCAAGCCTTCAAAACCACCCATACACTCTGCGATATCCGATCCTGGCCCGACAAAATTCACTTCCAGTGATTCCAGAAGGTAATCATTCATTAATCAACATAAAAGTTGTCATCCGGTTCTGTCTGGTGTGAATACATAATGTTTTGCCATTCTTTCAGGTCATCTCCTGCATTAAACGGAGGTTATTCTACACCTACAGCTCATTACAAGCCATCTCTTATTAGGAGTTCTCCCTCACAGCTTAGTAATGAACTCTCTCCCAGCGGTCACAGTGGTGAGTCAAATGCTAGTTTCTACAGCATCCTAGGACAATCCACCTATGGAGGAAGCTCGCACTCTTCCACATCCATGGTTAGTATATTATTATCACCCCATTTCAAATCTACGTTTCGCCTCCAAGTTGCCTGGCGTGTTGACATTTTCTTTCGAAATCTGTAGTCTGAGTTAGACGATGGAGAGGGAAGCTTATCTGGGGGCAGTTATATCACTGAAGAGGTAAATAAACGTTTCAGAAAAGTTAGATACATAATGTCAAGTGCATGGTACTGAATTGCTTCTGTTCTATATGCATAAATATGCTCAGAATCATAATCTTGAAGCAGAGGTGAGAAGATTGAGACTCGAATTACATCAGTATAATGTTTCCATGGGCAGAGAAAGTGTAAGATACTTACTTCCATGTACACAATAGACAATGTTTCCTTGAAAAGGTTCCAGAGATGTGTGACTAATATCTGAATGCGTGTAGGCCCCTCATCTTCAAGGACCTAGCGATGCTGCCGAATCTGATAAGCTGGAGGAAACAAAGGTAGCAAGAGATATGCGTAGGGCATTTTCTGAGATGCATAAGCAGAAAACACAGAATGAGATCCAAGCTGCTGAAATGGCACACCGTCTTGAGGAAATGGAGAAGCAGAAGATAAGACTTGTGGAGATGCAGGCCAAGTTCAAGGAACAAGATATGGCCAGTAACGTAGCTTACAGACGATATAGCATCAGAGATGTCGAAGGTGCAACCAACGGTTTTTCAGATGCTCAGAAGATTGGGGAAGGAGGGTATGGACCTGTGTATAAAGCCGTTCTCGAAAACACTTCTGTTGCTATCAAAATCTTGAAGTCAGATGTCTCACAAGGCCTGAAGCAGTTCCAACAAGAGGTAACATCATCCTTAGGTCTTGCACGTCTTCTCAATACTAATACACACGTTTTTCTCACCAGATTGAGGTTCTAAGTTGCATGAGGCACCCTAACATGGTGATCCTCCTCGGTGCTTGTCCCGAGTATGGCTGCCTTGTGTACGAGTACATGGAAAACGGAACACTAGAAGATCGTCTCTTCTGCAAAGACAATACTCCACCACTATCATGGAGAGAACGGTTTAGAATCGCTGCTGAGATTGCCACAGGACTTCTTTTCCTTCACCAGGCCAAACCTGAGCCACTAGTACATCGAGATCTGAAGCCAGCAAACATACTGCTAGACAGATATATGATTAGCAAAATCAGTGACGTTGGCTTAGCTCGGTTGGTACCTCCCGCTGTTGCTGATAGCTTCACCAATTATCACATGACAGCTGCAGCCGGTAATACTTTCAGTTTACCTTTAAACCAAACCAAAACTAATCTTTTCCATCTCCTTTTTGATGTCCTAACATGGACCATCTTGATGAAACAGGTACATTTTGTTACATTGACCCGGAGTACCAGCAAACGGGAATGCTTGGAGTGAAGTCTGACTTGTACTCGTTTGGTGTGGTGCTTCTGCAAATCCTCACAGCTATGCCAGCAATGGGATTAAGCCATAGAGTAGAGAAAGCACTTGAGAAAAGGAGACTCAGAGAAGTTTTGGATCCCAAAATATCAGACTGGCCTGAAGAAGAGACTCAGGTCCTAGCTCAATTGGCTTTACAGTGCTGTGAGCTGCGGAAAAGGGATAGACCTGATCTTGCTACCGTTCTGCTGCCTGCACTGAGCAAACTAAGGGAGATTGCAACAGAGGATCATGACGATAGAATATTTTCTGTGCCACGTGCTCACAATTCGGTTCATGACATAGACGACTCTGATAGAATATTTTCTGTGCCACGTGTTCACAACTCGGTTCCCCGTTCCCCAATATCTTCTTCTCAGGTTGGTTTCTTAGAACCTGCAAACACAAATTTGTAATCCTTGATTCCTGAGTCTTTGTTTCAATCATTTTGTTTGCTATGTAAAAAGAGGATTCATTGAGAAAATCCTAATGATCTTGCTCAATTTAAGCCGCCAATGCCATCCTATACCTACCAGAAGGAGACAAGACAATGAGAAGGAAGGTTTTGTTGGTCTTTAAATAATTTGTGCTCCACCCAAAAGTTCATTGTTGATCTCCCATATTGTCAGAGTTCCTATCTTTTGTATATGAAACACTTCATTTTTTTGGTCACATGAAAAGAAACACTTTCATTATGGAAGAGCTGTCTCGTCCTTGCAAAATCAAGTCACCTACATTCCATCTGTAGCACATACAAATCTTTCTAAGCAACTGCATACCGAAATTCGAAGAGTAGAAGCTTCTTTGAATGTGGACAAGATAGATGCAACGATGTAAGTAGCTAGTTACACATAACAATCTTCTCAAAACCAGAACATAGAGAAAGCAAAATACTTTAATATTGAGAAACAAAGCACAAGTTCACAACAGATCCACATTATATCATGAAACATGTTGTGAAAGTCGTTACCTGGAATACTTCCGAGAGACAAAACGAAAAGCTTGAAGAGAATGTCTGCGACGGCTGTGTGTTGTGTGATACTTACACGTTCAATAAAGAAGTCCCAGCTAGAAAAGCCAAGACCTTTTTACAACAAAAAAAACTCAGAAACGATAACAGAGATTATATTGCCAACTAAAAAGGTATAAACAAATAAGCCCTCAAACATTGGTGAATAACACATGAACACTATAGAGTGTAGAAAGATGAAATAAACACCAAACGATGACGATCATAACATAAGCAAGAAGTCATGTAAAACTTATCATTAAATATAACTAAAATGGTTCGCAGGTTACTTATATGCTACTCTAGAAACCCACAAAGCTGTGATCTTTATGATTCCCACATCCCTGCCTTCCCCTAAAGATCTCTCCTTTTTCTTCATATGTGAGCATACCGCTTCAAAACCCGCTTCCCCGCCACAACGGAACCAGCCACCATTCCTCCAAGCGCACCCGCCACAGCCGCAGACCTCACCCCTCTCGCCGCCCTAAACACCGCTCCAGTTCCTAAACCCGCCACCACGCTAGTCCACACATCATCCCTATCCGTAAACGCCACAACACCACTCTCAAGCCCCGCGTAGATCAGCCCAACAACCCCGATCCTACAACCCAACCAGCGACCCGTATGACCAGACGAGTTCAGGATCCTGTTGATCTTCAGCTTAGTCGTGTCTCCGTACTCGAAGCTCTTGACGCCGGAGATGAATCCAGCTGCAGCTCCGGCTAAAGATCCGCCGAGGTAACCGGTCCCTGTGTAGAACGTGAGATTCTCTCCCCAAGATCGACGCTTTTTGAGGGATTCTTCTGTGAAGAGGTATTCAGGAGAAGTGGGGAGCTTGTAAAGGTACTGAGCTTTGATGGGGACCTCGTAGTTCTGGTAAGGGTGGTAAAGGCGCGTGCTTTCGTCGGAGCTGTGATCGGTCGCCATTGTTAGTGGAAGAGACGATGGAGTGGAGAGAAAGCTTATGTATTTAAAGGGTTTAAGAAGTTTTAGCTAAATTAGAATTTGACCCCTAATATTTATTTAATAACATTTACACCCAAATTCTTTCCATATCCGAACAAAAAAAGAGGTTTTAGATAATTAAATTTACCCCTAATATTTATTTAAAACAATTACACCCAAAATCTTTCCATTTTTAATTATTTCCATATCAGACCCCTTAGTTTTCAAACCTTTATACGATTTGCATCTTAATTTGGAAAACTTACCATTTTAACCCACTTCGTATAGATCTTCAGAGAAATAAAAAGAAGACATTTTTTTAATTTGGATTTGGAAATAGTGTTGGGGGAGCAAGGACGGCGGGGAAGAGCCGCCGATTCTTTGTTTCCTCCGGTAACCAAGTCGATTTTGCTTGTAGATACACAAGCGAAGCTGGGGACAGAGCCAAGAGGGAAGAGAGAAGAAGAGTAGAGATGGGAAAAGAGAAGCACAAATGGACGGAGGAGGAGGAGGACGCGTTGCTCGCCGGTGTCGAGAAGCATGGTCCCGGGAAGTGGAAGATCATCCTCCGCGATCCTGAGTTCGCTCATGTGCTCTCTGTTCGCTCCAACATCGACCTCAAGGTTAATGAAAAATTTGTAAACTTTTTGTAATCCGAGTTGCAAAAGTTTGAAACTTTCTCACCGGGATAATCTTTTCCCGTTTCGAGAAAACTTTAGGAACAGTCTTGAACTTTAGTGGCTTTGTTGATAAGTATTAGTTCTTGGATGAAAGATGAAAACTTGGAAGAGTTTTTGGTTTTGGGTTTCTAGAGGGTTTTGGTCTCTCGTGAGTCAAGTCGACAGATTGTCTGCTAGCATTTGTAGTGAGTCTTGTTTTATATTTTGTTGTCTATGATTGCTTCCTGCTGATTAATCTTGTTGGTATTTCCTGCGCTGTCCTGAGAGAAGAGAAGGAATGTCTTGAACTGACCCGAGACCGAGCTGGTTGATTCGCTATAGTGGCAGTATATGACACTATCAAGTGCAAGTAATGATGCAATACGTTTAAACCACGAGCAAGTTGTGAATATAGGTTTTAAAGCAGGTGTTCGGCCAAGTTTTATATTCTGTTCTTGTTTTGGGAAAATCATTTATACTCAATCGTTTCCTAAGACTCATTTTGCCTCTTGTGTCATAGGATTTGTTTATATCTTATTGGTTAATGGTTTGTGTGAACTTTGAGAGTAAAATTTACTGATTTGAAGATCACCAGTGTCTACGTTATTTGGGAACCTATGACCAAGAATCTTAAACATCCGATTGTTTCATATTTTCTAGGATAAATGGCGTAATCTAAGTGTTCCCTCTGACATTCAAGGCTCAAAGGATAAGGTACGAACACCAAAAATCAAAGCTGCCGCTTTTCAGCTGGCTGCCGTTGCAGCTGCCGCTACCACTCCAACTCCAAGTTCGGTCTCTTCTCCAGTTGCTCCCCTTCCTCGTAGTGGATCTTCTGATTTGAGCATTGATGATAGTTGTAACCTCTTGATTGATGCAAAGAATGCTCCCAGGTTTGTGTTTTTTACTCTCTGAGCCAGCACTTGGAAACAAATTGCTAGTCTACTTGCATTGTGACGCCTTTGATGAGCCGTTATTTTTATGAAGGTATGATGGGATGATATACGAAGCTCTTTCAGCGTTGAGGGATGCTAATGGATCTGATGTCACTACAATTTTCAACTTCATCGAGGTTAGACATAATTTTCCTTTCCCTTTATCTTGCGTTTGTCATTCAGTGACCGCCGAAAGCATATCAAGATAATCAAGATTTGAATTACTTGAGTCAACTATAGTCTTCCATCTCTTCTGACAATTCAAGATTTCTCAATATAAAGTCAGATACTACTCAACTACTCGTTGTTGTTATGTTTGATCCAAGCTATTGCCTACCTACCACTATGATTATCTAAAAATATAGCTCTATTTGGTTTGGTATCCGTTATTGTTGACTTAGCTGCAACCGGTAATGATCAAATTCATGACAATGGCCTGGTTTTGTGTATAGCAAAAAATGTATGAAGTGCCAGCACAATTTAAAAGGGTCCTGGGTTCAAGGTTGAGGAGACTTGCAGCTCAGGGCAAACTTGAAAAGGTTAGCCAGTTAAAATCAGGAGTAAGTCTTGAAAGCCTTGGGTGAACAAACAACACAAAACTTTACCTTACGTGTTCCAGTTTTGGTTGGTTGGTTTCATGATGCCTGCTTTGTGTTTTATGTTTTGGTTCTTTCAAACAATGCAACAAAATTACAAACAACAGACGCAGAACTTCTATAAGATGAATGATAATAGCTTCTTGGCAATGAGAACGCCAGTTGCAGCGAGATCAAAAGAGGTGAATGTGAAACCCAGGCAGACAAACAGCCAAGGACTAACGGTTTCGCAGGAGAAGATTGCTCTCGCTTCAGGAACGGCAGCTTTTAAGCTCTACGAGGTAGATGGCAAATTAGAAGTGCTGAGTGGTGTTGTAGATGAGCGAGAAAAGATGATAGAACTGGCACAACGAGCTGAGATTATGCTACTACTAGCGGAAGAGCTGCACCAAAGATGTAAATAATTTATCTTTCTTGTTTTCTTTTCTTAAACTCATTGTTCTTCCACCTCGAAAAGGTTTTTAGGATGTGTCTGATAGTTATAAAATTTTGTTTTGTTGCAGGTTGTCGAGGAGAGTTTGTGGAACTGAACTGAGGTTGTGGGAACAAAAGAATCAGAGCACAGAGTCTTTCTTTTGGTATATAAAGACTAATAGTAATAGGCTATTAACTTTCTTTACCATAAAAAAAAAACAGATAGTTGAGAGTAATTAGCCAAAAACAGAAATGTATGGTATGGTCTGGTCTGGAAATGACAGTATTACTTTGTGTTGTCATGTTTTTACCTTGCATTATAGCATATTTAGCATGTATGTGAGTGTATGTATGGTGAAATAAAAGCTAAAGAGCTAGGCTGTTTGTAACACTTGAGCTTCACGCAAAAGCAAAAGCAAAATCAGAGTGTTAAATTATTAGTGAAAATCGAGGGGTAAAAGTTAAAAGATACGCGGTTAAAACTGGAAGCGAGTAAAAGAATTAAGGTTTTTAAAAAGAGAAGTCTGTTTCATTGGAAGAATCGTAACGGAGATCTGAAAAGTGAAAAGGGAGAGGGAGTGAATGGCGATCAAAGCGGGAAAGGTTCTGAGAACGGCTTCGGCTGCCTCTAGGAAGTTCTTAGCAGCACAGCCGCCGCCTCGAGCCGTATCATCGCTGGTTCCAGCCACACCACCACCAGGTGTGACTCCATCTTCCGCTGTAGGAGCATTTCTAGGTATTCTCGACGTTCCTCGCTCCACCACCGACATGTTGATCTCCAAGTACATCAGACTCTCCCAGGTTACAACTCAACTTTGTTTGTTTCAAATAGCACACCAACTGTTCGATGAAATTCCTTTTGTTTTCTTTCTGTAGAACCGTTTGACGAAGAAGGGTGATTTCACTGAGGATAAGCTCATGACAATGTTGTCTGGTAATGTCGGCATCAGCGAGACTGTCAAGTTACTCGATGGCCGCAAAACCAGCTCTGACTTTTCTTCCCCTAAGTCAAATAACATCCCATCCATTGCCAAGCCCAAGAAAAAGAAATAATATTCCTCTCTTTTCTTCACCTTTTTTTTAACGAATCATATAAAGCTTCAACCTTTTGCATTTCTACTTTTGCAAGTTTGTTTCTTTTGAGTTTCTCAAACCAGTTGCTCTTTCATAATACATGATGTTATGGAAGTAATATTTATTAAGATGCATTCACTGAAAAGATAGTTTTTGTTTGTTGTTATCAACTGTCTCAAAACGTTCTCTGAATGAGTTAGAACATTGAGAAGGATATGTTTCTGTTAAATAAACAACCTTTGGGTTTGATGTCAGAACAATAGGAGGATGTTTTTTTTGGTGTTGCAATCTGTCCTAACTATACACACACACACAAAATCTATGTATAGTTCTGTTTCTGATTCAGAAAAGAACCCAAACATCAGTCAGCTACTACCACCAAGCTCACACTCTATACTTTCTTCCATGTCATACACACACCAAAGCATCAAGAGGTGTCTCTAGTCTGGATCAAATCCAGCGCCAACCTCCACTGATGAACCTGATCCTATCTCTAATCCCTTTTACTATGTTAAAGATGCTTCTAATCAGTTCATGCTTCTTATCATCTTAGTAGCCACTGCATGAACTGATTAGAAACATCTTTAACATAATAAAACTCAAAACTTATTCCGTTTTTTTCACAAAGATGATGAATATAGTTTTTTTTTGTTGTCAAAGAATCATAAAGGTGGTGTATTTATTAGATGGAAAAGGGGGTTACAGTTCTTACACAGAGAGATAGAAACAAGAAGAAATTAAAAAAAGAAAAAACGATGATGATTTGTATCACTTGTCATCAACAGAACTTTTGGTAGGAGTAACAGCGTCGACAATGGCTTCAACTTCCTCCTTCATACGTCCAAACACACCAGGTCCTTTCACATCATCCACTCTTGTCTTCTCGTTGATGTCTTCACTTGTTCCATGAGTCTCCTTCTCATGAACCCTTGATTGTTTCTCTTCTTTACTACTACTTCCTATCACACTCGTCTTCTCCTCTGAAAAATCCCAAACACACATAGATGAGTAATGAGATCATAACCCAGTTCTCTATTATTCTGAAACCCAAAATTCGATAAGTAAAACAGAAGAAACAAGGAGAAAAAAACCTCAAATCCGTGAAATTAACTAATCATCATCAAAGAGTCGGTGTTACCAGAAAGAGAGCTTTGTTTTGGTTTTTCCGCCATGAATGATCTTCCTAGGTTCCCTTTCTTTGATCTTATTATTTTTAGGTTCCTGTAATAAAAATCTTTAACCAATGCATCCTCGGGAAAGAGATAAGATGACGTGTACCTGGTACGAACCGTTCGATCTAATAAATATCAGATGAACGAGTATATCGAAATCGAACCGACACTTACCGGTCGGTTACTGTGGAACCCATCACGACCAGGCCCGACTCGACCCAATTTGGAATTATTTGTCTCATATGACACATTTCTCAAAATATTAAAAAGTGAATCTAAATATGTATAGTTTTTTAATCTTATTCATCATATTTATATAATATTTACTCAATTTTATCCTATTTTTTACTCAATTTTTTTTCTTATAAATTTTACATAATTATTTATCGAATGTAAAGTGTTGAAAGTATTACGTCACCTAACATTTGTTACTCTACAGTCTACATCATCAAATTTCTTCGTTAAAATGTAGTAATTTCAAGATGTATTATAAGAATAAATAGTTTTTGGCAAATAGTTAAAGTAAAGAAATGGAATATGAATGACCACTAGCTGTTCTAGATATTTTACTTAAAATGGTTTGCTGAACTAACCATAACAATTTAGTTAAATGGAAGAAATCTCATAGGTATGTCAAACAAAAAAAAACTAGTTAGGACTACTTTTTCCTTTTCACTTACCAAAACTATCTTAGTAACTAAAAGTGATCTACAGGCAAATTAAGTTTCATAAACTGATCAGTGCAAAATTGGTTTGATGATTAATAGCTTCAAGTGGTTGGTCCTCGAGGACCTCCTGACGGACATGGCGATGACCACCATTGAAAGAAAGAAAGTGTGTGGTGGTGGCTTCTGAAACGTGAAGCCCCTTTTGATTTTACTTCTCTTCCACCACATTAGATATATGTCCATATTTTTCTCGACAGGCGTTTCTCGTCCTTGCAACCTTATTATGCCTAATAATTGAGAGAGGTTACACTCTTATTCTTTCTCTTTTTGCTCTTTTACCATTTCTCTATGCATTTGAGTTTTTATATTTCAGCTATAAAATATTTATGGATGCACAACTTTGTTTTTTTTTGTTGAAATAGCTGAATATTATATATGCATATAGGTCCTAAAGAATGATATGTAATATGAACATTATGCATGCTATTGAAACATCAAGAAAAGGCTACTTAAACATAATAAAAAGATGCTAGATATAGTTAAGATTCTTCATGGGGCCCAACTATGTATTGTCAGTCTGTTGTGCATGTGAGGCGAAACAGCTTTGTACATGATGCACAAAAGATAGTCCTGCACTACTCCATTGATCCCAGCCCGGATCACAAAACTCTGTGGAAGACTGTTGGGAAGCTGATGATAGAGGATGCCCTCCACCACTCTATGACATAAAGCATAATCACCAGAAGAGGAGGAACATTGGGAAGTTGTGGTTGAAATCAAAGTCATGCGAGACACCAGCTGCGGTCATGATATCAGCATGCTCAATAGCTCTTTGCATTTGTTCCCACGCCCGCTCTCTCCCCTGGTCGACCAAGGGTCGGTTGGAACCGGGATGATCATCTTTCAGATGATTCCTAAGCTGATTGTAAGTCCCTGAGAAGTTGCAGTTCTCGAAAGCGCAAGACCTCAGTTTAGCATTCAGAATTCTCCTTATACTCGACACCTTCATCGCCTTTTAAACCTCTCCTCTGCAGTAAGGATAGTTCAAGACTTTGGTTACACGGTTTATGTTTTTCTTGCGATACTGCTTGAAACAGTTGTAGTGATGAACACTCGTGTCGCACATATAAACACAAGAGGACAACATTGTGTGGCGCTTACTGACAGATCACACACTGGACGTCCTCCCATTAGCTTGGGCCTTGTGCCTGGATAGGTTTTGTCTAAGTCCTTGTAGAGCGAAGCGGGTATGGTGACACTCTGGTCTTATTGCTTGGCACTGGTCTCTCCTTCGGCATTTCTCCTGCTAAAATGATGTCAACATTTACTAGAAACAATACTCAACCATGAAATAAATCGACCGATATTAAGGAGGTAACTGACACTACAAGTACAAATGAAATCACAAGTGCATAGAGATCCATAAAGCAGATATCTTAAGCAAGAAAAAAGTGCATGAATCAAATACAATAGATTTGGACGACATATGTTTTTTTTAATGGTCGGTCAATAAAATTAAAGTATAACACTACTTATCAAAAACAAATCAGTTGTAGATAATTTGGATGATCATCGCCCATTAAAGAGGTTACCGAAATCTCACATTATGGTTCAAAATCATAGTTCTGAACAATACAGATTACAATCTAATGAAAGAAATTGGAAAAGTCCGGTCACGAGTGAGAAATGTAGATTACCTTCTTTTTTCAGTTTGGTCTGAAGAGGTGAAGATGGGTGTGTGCATGTTTGTATCATATCTTGTGGCATTTTATAAGCTACTCTTGTGTTATCCTTGATCTCTTTGTAGAATGAAACTAACTTTCTTTTTTTCTTTTTTACTTTTATGGATCTTCCTTTCAATGAGATAAAAAGTCAAATAAACCATTTTTCTCTTGTTCGTAAAGAACTCAAAAGGTATGTATTTCCAAAAATCATATCTCATGCAAACTGACAAAAGAAAAAGAACTATTCAAATCTCATTTTGTAATTATTTAGTTTATATATCCAAAAATAATGTTGCAACTTAAATTTGAAAATTTAAATCTACTTACACATGTATTTTAATAAATTTAATGTGTTTATTGCGGCGCTAATAATAAGCGTAATCATTAAACGATAATCTATTATTCATACGTATATTTTATTTTTAGTGATCAAATAGTGTGACCAAGGGTTGGATTTTAATGTGTATTGTGATGCTAATAATACACATTCATTTTTAAATGTTGCTGCATAGTTGGTTGGAGTTTAATGTGTTTATTTTGGCACTAAAAAATAGACAAAATCATTAGATAATAAGCTATTATACTTACACATGTATTTTACTTTCTTTTAATCATGATCATATCTTTAGTCAAAACCATAAATGATATTATTTCCAAAGTAATGTTGTAGAGATAGTTGGTATTTAATTTCATCATGTTTATATAATATTTACTTAAATTTTTCTTGATTTTTGCTTAAAATTACCTCTCTTTTTCCTTAAAATTTTCTACATATCTATGTACAATGTTGAAATATTTCACCTAACAACTGTTACTCTAAATTATCGATTTTTTTTGTTGAAATTTCAAGATGTATTCTACAAATATACTACAATAGGTGTTTGCAAATAGTAAAGTACCGAAATGGAATGTGTGTGATGGCTAGGTGTTCTAGATATTTTACTTAGAATTGTTTGCTGAACTAATCATAACAATTTAGTTAAATGGACCAGGTGATTGTGGTCGAGTGGTAAGGAGACGGGACTGGGACGCCAACACGTTTCAGGTTCGATCCACCTGCTGCACGAAACTAAGTCACAATTATCCTGGTCACCTTACACGGATATGGGCCCATGCTTTAGGGCCCATTTGAATACCCGGAGAGAGAGTCTATCCGTGGGCTGCACCTCCCCTTGGGGATTAGTCTGGGCCTCTCCATGGGCCTGGGATACCCCCAGGTTAATCAAAAAAAAAAAAAAAAAAAAAAAAAAAAAAAAAAATTAGTTAAATGGAAAAGGAGAAGAATATTGGAGTTGATAGGTATGAGTTTATAAATAATCGCAAAATATTTTTCATAAATCACCCAATCTTATACAAATTAACATGTGGAATAACAAAATTACCACTGATTAAATATAAACGTTGCAATCCTAACCAAAGATGGTTTCTCATTTGATTTAGGATGATTTAGATCTAGATTTAGATTTATATATTAAAACTACAAATCTTACAGATAAATTTATACTCTAAAAGCAAACAACAAAATAGAAATAAAACCTGAATCAACATCAACACAAGTTAACCACTATGTAATTGAAACATTATGTAAACTTAGCTTATTTTTGTTTGTTTTTTCAAATATTGAAATAAGTGTCACTGTGTGAGTAATATATAAATTTGTTTACGTGTCGACCAACAGTGATGTGAATTAACTAAATTAAATCGTATGTTTCAACTTCTATACACCTAGTTAGAATGTAAACCAATTCTTTATTCGGAATGGTGAGAGTTTCCTTTTTAAGATCTGTTTGAGAAACTACCTATAATTTAAAAGATAGTGGTAAAGAATAGTTCATTTAATTTAATTTTTTATACCAGAAGCCCAATTTTCGATAAGAATCAAGTAAAAAGTCCATACACTTGTGGGGTTACTGTTGAAACATGACCCGCCCCGATCACAAAATATGGAATAATTTATCCCATAAACTTGTGGGGGTTAAATTAGAGAAATAGAATAGGGGATTGGCGTTAAAAAAAAGAGAAAAAACTTTATTTTTAGGGTTAATTGGCCAAATAACCAAAATCATAAGTGAAATTAAGTGTATGACACTGATGTTGACATAATGAAGAAATTGTCATTTACGCTTCTTGTTATCCGGTTCTATCCTCCATAAGTGCAAGTTGCCAGTACCAAAGGAAGAAGGAAATAACGTCGAGGGTTTATGGTGTGGACACCTTTATGAGGTTACTGTGCAGAATTGAAGTTTAGTAAGACATACACGCAACTTTCTTTTTTACCGCATACGTTTGTAACGAATGCCAAAGTGAAAATATACCAAAAAATGTGAATGGACTATTCTATCTCAGTGACATAGTACAACATTCAATCTGCGGTGGGAAATACGCATACTAAACATTACTCTAACCCCAACTCCAAAATACTAAACCATAAACTCTAATTACTAAATCTTAAACCCTAATATAAACTATGATCACGTAACTGAATGACAGTAAAATGAATAGATAAAATAAAATTTTTAGTAAAGAATGTATTCTATATCACTAAAATAGTCTAGGACTCTAAACCCACACACAACTCTTAAATATTAAACTCAGTCTTAACTTTTGAATACTAAACCCTAAACCATTATCACTAAACCTAAACACTAATCAGTAAACCCTATCACCAAATAAAAACCATAAACTCAAATATAAACCATAAACTCAAATAGAATGGAACAAAATACCTAGTATAGAACATATTGGTGAAATTATAATATGTCTAAGATTGCATGGTAGAAATTAATGTTGTCCCCACCATACCCCTTCACCTTCTAAATACTAAACCCTGATCACTAAACCCTAAAACCTAAACTCAAATATAAACCTTAAACCCAAATATCAAAATCTAAAAAAACACATAATATTATATAACATTAAGTTTTATTATGTAATATTAAATTATACAATATGAACCATAATACGATTTTTACATGTTCAAAAACATGTAATGATTGTTAGAACTTAAGAAAATTACAAACTATATTTCTAAACAAAATATAACACTCTTTATTAATCGTCAAATGGAACGAAACATGATAAAATAGTATAGTAACATCATATATTGCATTACATAACATGAATAGAATAAACATAATACATATTGTTTTACATTTCTATTGTATATTCATATAATAGAATAGAACACATTTAACAAAAACTGTTCATCTTCTCCGATCAATTCTGGGTAGTCACGGCGACAAAACATAATTGTATCTGACGACATCAGTGAAAATAGTACATATAACTGCCAAGTAAAACGAAGAGGTTAGGGAGATTAAGGAAGAGTTAACGAACCTCGCCGTGGCACCGTTAACGTTGTCGGCAACTCCATAGATTTCAGATGTAGTGAAGCTTCACGTTAGTAGTCAAGCGAACAGACGGTCATCTCCTAGGCAAAGCTACTCCAGAAATGGTTTTGGTGGTCACACGGTGAATCAATAATGGAAGAGAAACTATTCACTTTTTACAAGTTACGTGAATCTCAAAAACCATAATGTATTTGTGTTAGATAGTTATTATTATTTTAATTTATTTTTTGTTTGTAGGTTTTACCGGTTATGGAAAAGGGCAAAATAATATTATTATATAAAAGATGTACCATATATTGGTGTATTAGGATGATTGGTTATTGAGTGAATTATAAAGTGTTTGAAGACTATACAGCCCAATTTCCCTTATTTGGGTTATTTTTAAGAAATCAACGAGAGAATAAACTAAAGTCTTACCGTTATTTTTAAGAAATTACTTTCGTTCCCTCAAAATTTCAAATTTCAAAAAACGATCCCTCTCTCTCTCTTCTTCTTTTTTAACAAACGAACTTTTGTCAACATCAATCTCATTCACACAAACAATTCCAAGGAACAATCTTTCTATGTCACAACCCTAAAGCTTCGAAATTGTGAATCGTTATCTTCCAAAGTTTTGATTTTGAGCAGATGGGTGGGTCAGGAAACTGGATTAAGTCACTATTATCTCACAGAAAACACGTTGATGATCATCAGGTGATCTTCAATCTCTTGAATGTGTTGGATCTCTCTTCACTTCTCTACTCTTACCAAACATGTTGTCTGTATCTTTACTGCATCAGGAGAAGCTAAGTGATAGGAGCAGCAAGAAAAAATGGAAGCTGTGGAGGCTTTCATCAGAGAGCTTCACATCTTCTTCCTCCTCCTCCAAGGAATGTTTTCTCAACCGCCGTGGAAGCTATGGACTTTCTTCTTTAGGCTCAGAGCCACCATCCTTCTCTGCCGACGAGGCTTTCACTGTGGCAATGGCAGCTCTCATTCGAGCTCCTCCCAAGGATTTTTTATTGGTTAAGAGAGAATGGGCTTCAACGAGAATCCAAGCTGCTTTTCGTGCTTTCTTGGTATAGTATGCTTGCAGTGTCTCACTGTTATGTCTTTGATTCTTTTATCTAAAAGCTCTCTGTGTTTCTTTTTTTGTTCAGGCAAGACAGGCGTTTAGAGCTTTGAAGGCTGTTGTGAGAATCCAGGCGATATTTCGTGGCAGACAAGTTAGGAAACAAGCAGCTGTTACACTCAGGTGTATGCAAGCTCTTGTTCGTGTTCAGTCTCGTGTTAGAGCTCATCGTAGAGCGCCTTCAGACTCAACTGAACTTAAAGATCCTGGAAAGCAGAGCGAGGTAAAGATTCAAAACTTGGGAGTTTTGAGTAAGAGTATTAAACACTTAGATGGGATTCTGGTTGATGTTTTTGTAGAAGAGTTGGTGTGGTAGTCCAAGGAGTATTAAGGAAGTGAAAACTAAGTTACAGATGAAGCAAGAAGGAGCTATTAAGAGGGAAAGAGCTATGGTGTACGCTCTCACACATCAGGTTTGGTTTATGTAATTTATGAACTGAAACCTCCGGAGTGTTGTGCTGATTGCAATAATGTCTGAATGAGTTTGTTTTGGCCACAGTCGAGGACGTGTCCAAGTCCAAACGCAAGATTGATTAAAAATCATGGTTTGCGCAAGAGCGGTCCTGGTTGGAACTTGTCTGAGAAATGCAGTGACAGCAGTGTATCGTCTGAACATGAGACTGTAAAAGTCAGGAAGAACAATCTTACTTCAACTAGAGTTCTTGCTAGACCTCCTCATCTTCTTCCTCAGGTTTCGTCTGGCACAAGTACAGATTCTTTACACGACGAGACATCAACCTCGTCAACATCTCTATCACCAGTTGCATTTACCGGCAGGGTCCTTGAAAGTGGCGGGTATTATCGGAAGCCGAGCTACATGAGCCTGACACAATCTACTCAAGCCAAGCAGAGACGATCAGGATCATCTTGCAATGGTGATGCAATACACAGTGCTGGTTCAGACCAGTGTACTGATCTATACCCACAGGAGATAGTAACTGGAAGACATCTCTGGGCCAAGAGCCAGCGAAGCTAAACAAAAACAAGTTATGTTTTTTTCTTTTCAAGTCAGTTTCAACAACCTGTTGGTTTCTCTTTCTATCTTGTTCCAGGAACGGTTCCTGTGAAACATATACACGAACTATATAGATACAGAAATAGCTTCTGTGTACCGTGGACATGTAAGAATATTGTTGAGTGTTACTTGAGCTACTAAAGCCACTTCTCAGTAACTTGGAATCTGAGTCGATTTTCTTCCTCCTTGTTTGTTTACACTTTCACTATGGATGCATTTCAACTTTTAATTAAATATATCAAGAACTCGAGGCAGACTTATCAAAGAAAATCAAAAACATAATTTATAAAACAGAGTAAGTATGAACTTATTGTATTCTTCAAAAAGTAATGGTTCAAAACTTATAATGTAAGAGAAGGCGAAAATGATTCAGATACAAGATAGTACATCATACTTGGCTGAAACCATCCATGAATAAGATGGTGAAAATGTGTGTATGGGGATCACTGATCAGCTGAGTTTATTGCTTAAGAGGAGCTTTCTTTTCTCGGTCTGCAATTCTAGCAGGGGCATTAGAGTGTGACTTGAAACGGCCTCTTCCTCCTTCGTCTCTCTCCTAAAGATTCCAAGATTAACAGTGTAAGTTTAGATAGTCTCATCATCATGGCACAGAGATTATATTATATAAATTTGAGCCATTAGTCTATGTCAATGGAAATATTTTCGTTTATGTACCTTTTTCTTGACAATCTGAACAACATCTTCGTCTTCAAGATGTTGAGAAAGACCACAATTTTGAGGATTGTGCCTTGCGCTTGTGCCCCACACAAGAGCATACTTCATATCCTTAACCAGAGTCCTGTGGACGTGGTTACAGAAGTCTTCAACTGTGCAACCACCTCGATCCTGATGAATCAAACAAGTAATCAAAGGTGGATATCATTGATGTGGAAGGACAAGTTCAAAGGGTATCTTGCAACGAGGTGAAACAAAATGCACTTACAGATGAGAGGACAAAAGGCTCATCAAAATCTGGTTGCTGGCCCTGAGGCTTCGAGTAAACTCTCACAAGGCCCATTTCGTCCCACATCCTTGCAAGTAGTCTGTCTAAGTTTAGCTGTTTCAAGCAACAAAGGCATTCACCGTTAGACCAGTGAGTGCTCCATAATATTCACAAAATTCATAAATGTCATAATCAGAATGCACAAAGAAACTAAAACAAGACCGAATTGGAGTTCTAGCATTTGGTATCCTTGCAGACTGGTCTTTTCAATGTAATTAACTTGCCTTTAGATTGCAGCTAATAACAATGGAATTTGGCTGCCGTGCTAGTCTATCCACATCATCAATTCCAACAACATCAATTTTGTTGTAGACATAAACACACTTGATATATTTGCGATTGCCTTCAATGACATCAATAAAGTCATCCACTGTGGCATTCTCACGAAATAGCACCTGAAATACTCACCACTAATTTCATTTAGACGTCCGTGAGCAAAGCTAAGTAAAGCTACCATTAGAAAGCTTTAAAAACTGATACAAGATTAAAATTGGAACCTCGTACCTCAGCATTGTGGATTTTGTATTCATGCAGGATCTGATAACAGAGCTTCTCATCAATGTGAGTCAAAGGTGCTGTAGTGTTGAAAGAGATTCCACCAGTCTTTTTCTTCTTAAAGTATATCTATTATACAGAGAAAGCAAAATACATAATCAAGTTCAAGGGACAAAGAAACCAAGTTTCTCGATTGATCACATTGAAACCAACCAGAAAGATTTTAGACTTCAAAGTACTAGATGTTACATCTGTAATTTGACCAAGTTTCTCAATGGAGCTTTACCTGTGGAGGCTTTTTGTTTAGCCGCAAGCCCACTGCCTCAAGTTCCTTAGTAAGAATTTGCCTGTGGCCTTCACTCTAACATTTTTTGAAGAGAAAATAATAAGGTTACTAAATGACTGCAGCATGAGAACCAAATAACTATTCACATGGGCAGCCACAGCGTAACTCACCTTTGAGGCATCAAGAACCATCAATACAAGATCGGAAGACTTTGCAACAGCAATAACCTGAGAAATAAGCAGTCATAATCAAAGTCATCCTGATTATATTTTTCTGGTTGGCAAGAAACTTAGGATGATATAACAAATAAGAAATCAAGCGACTGGATATCAACCTGCCTTCCTCGCCCCTTTCCTTCAGAAGCACCTTCAATAATACCAGGAAGATCGAGAAGCTGAATCTTTGTGTCGTTGTAGTGAATTACTCCAGGGATACATGTAAGTGTTGTAAATTCATATGAGGCTGCTTCTGAATGTGTTCCAGTTAACATTGTCAGAAGCGTGGACTTTCCAACACTGCAAAGTACAACCACTTCCATCAGTTTCCCTAAACCTTACGCCTGAGATTTCTAAAGGAGCAACATAACCTTACAAGAATGGAAAATAAATATTAACGGGGATTTCGTTGAATAAAAGAATCTAAGACACTCGACCTTGGAAATCCTATAAGTGCAACACGTCCATGACCATACTTGGTAACTTCAAAACCTTCACCGCCTCCACTAGCACCCTGTGACAGAAATCGGAAGACAATTACAAACTAAAGCAGTTATGATAAAAATATTTGAAACTCTACTTCAAGAACACGCAGCATTCATTTGTACAGGTGGTCACTCCACAGTAGTTTTTGGCACTAAATAGTTCAGAATTAAACTTACAGCAAGAGGGGGAAAACAAGAAAGATCACACAAGTAAGAGAAAAAAAATCAAATAGTACTTAAAAGAAACACTCAGCTATCTAGAAATAATCAATAGGAAAAGGCAAATGGTTAAAAGGTTGCATTACTTTTGGAGGCTCCAAGAGTTGTGTCCTGAGCTTTGCAATCTTTGCCTTGAGCTGACCAAGATGATACTCTGTGCATCAAGTAAAACATGATCAATTAACTGACAGTTGCTCTAGTTATTTTTAGCAAACCAGGAAAGGAGAATAGAAAGTTGTCAAACGCATAGAGGCTTGAAATCTATTTACTGTAATTACTACACAAGCATGTTATTTCTAGTTTTCGTGATATAATTTGAGGCTTCTAAGGATGAACCACAAGAAACTGATCATGTAGAAAGACAACCTGTAGCTTTATTCTTCTGGGTCCGGGCCATCTCGGCCTCGATTTCTTTAATCCTTTCGATGATCCCCATTGTGCTTCACTTGCTTCTGCTACTATCACTAGTGAGAAGAAAGGATAAAACGATTTGAATTTATTAGACTCAGAAACATAACAATGAACAGAAAATTTCATAGACAATAAAACAATATTATCAATAACTCACTTCAGACTGATAAATCAAAACCAATAATATCTATCAAACGAGATCGACCCAGTAAAGAATTTATTCGACAAAAGGCGAAAGCTCAGCTCTTTACGTCTATTGTCTAATCGAGCTAAAACATACGTGAATTACATCAAACAAGTTCCAAAAACAGGATTCAAATAGATAAATTCCGATTCTGCTACAAGTAAGTTGATAAAGCAAATGATATCCATGAACGAGTTGGAAGGATTCGATGTGCGACTCACAGTGGAATTGAGATCTCCAGAGAAGAGAGACAGGAGAGGAGTAGAGAGAGAGCCTGTAAAAAAGAGTAATAGGGCGTACAAAAGGTTTATGGGCCCATTTAAGTCGTAATAGGCCCATTAAATTCGATACTTATAAGCCTGTATCTGTGAAACGCACCGTTTTAATATGCGATTTGATTTCAACCGAACCGAAATATATATCACATGACAGATTCAAAATTCAACATATATTGGAAAACCATTCATACTCGTTTGTTCGATACACCGGTTTAACCACAAAAGGTACCTTAGAATTAAAGCCTACGAAAAAAAAAAAAAAAAGTAAATTCAGTTATCATCTCAGATTTTCCGCGGCAATATATTTTTACGAAAAGCTTGCTACAAGAAACTGTGTCTTGATGATGTCTTCACCATTCTAGCCTTCCTTGCCGGTGAAACATGTGATTTCTTCTGAGCAAGCTCTCTTACCTTTGACAGAACCTGACTAGGAATCACCATTGAACCGTGTTTCCTCAGACTCCCCTGCAGATATACAATCATGTACCGCCGGTTCAGTCTCAAACCAAAGTTAGTTACACTGGTTAACTGATTCTGTTTTTTAAAGTAGAAAACATGTTGGGAAGTGCTAACCATTTTGTTCAAAGGAGTCCGAGCACAGCTTGCTCTGAGTAGATTTCGCCATTTGTCCTGTCAGAAGAGACACTTGTGGTTGAGAAAAAAAAACTTAAAAATATTAAGAAGAGAGAGTTTAATAGTTCAATCGAAGCAACCTTGAGATCCACTGGAGTACGATGCGAGTATGATGGAAACGAAAGCCTTTTGATCACAGACCATTTCCCAACTCCATATTTGGCCACACCTTCCACTAGTTTTTTAACTTCAGAGAGAGTCCAAGCTATATGATGCTTCCTTCTGATTGCAATTTGCATGGTTGGTCGAACAGTGTGATTATAAGTACTATCATCTGAGCTATCTCCAGATGAATCCATGTACTCTGGCTCTATGATGTCTTCATCCACCTCGCACAGATTAGGTTTTGATTGGTCCTTGTAGCTCTGATGATTAGAAGTTAGCTGCATTTGCAAATCAAGAACGCAATGAGCAACTGTATCATACCATGAATCAAAACAATCCAAAATATCCGGTATAACTTTAGGAGAGTCCAAGCTGGATGATGCTTCCTCAAAGTTTAAGAGACTCTTTTGATACATAGAATCACAATAATGTGGATTATAGCATATTAACAAAATTCTCTCCATCAGTGATGAAGCTATAGAAATGATAAAGTGTACTTACTTTTTTCTGGACAGGTCGAGAAACAGATTTGCCACCTGAAACTCGCTTCACGTCATTGTTCAAGTGAGGCTGGCTTAGATTCAGGTTACTCTCTTCTGAAGTAGCTTTCACCTCCCATAAACTGGAAGGAAATTCCTACAAAATGTTCAACTAAAAGATCATTTCTTGCTTAAATCTATTCACAGTGCGTAGCAATAGGAATGGATCTAGCACGCGCCGCATAAGTGTAAAGGTTTTAATTAGCTTATAGTAACAAAGAGACATACCCCAAGAGCCATTATGTTTTCCCTGGGACGGCTTCTCCTCACATGAGAAACATATGGAACTTGAATTCTAGAACCAGCAAAGGATATCATCCTGGTGACAACAATTCTCCTTCCTGAAGAAATGGAGCTGATAGACCTCTCATCTTTTGAAGAGATCAGTGACTCACTACTTTGCTGTTTTTCATCAATTTTTGAAATCTCTTCGATATATCTCCTTGTAGGCTTCCTAACTCTTTTCGCGGACCTATATTCACCTTCAAAAACTTCATTTCCAGAGTAGTGGTCCACAAAAGCTTCAACAGGACTATCCCCAAAATCATTTGGATGTCCCTTTATGCAATCAGGACTAGATGGTGCATCTTTGCAGTTAACAACTCTTCCTTCATCAACCGTATCCTTGCTAAAAGCAACACCCATGTCATCATCTTGACCTCCACGAATCAGTTTGTTATCATTAAATGTCAGGTTAGTTGTTGGCATAACACATGGACTCATACGTCCCATCTTGATCTTCCTTTTGAGCCACAGTTTGTCCTTGCAAGTAGTTTCACGACCAAACGTGGCTCTGAATGTTTCTTGCAATGCTTTAATTGAGAGATTACCCAAGCATATCTTGTCTGTATCTCTAGAAAATCCAAGGGTTGAGGCAGTAGTTGACAATGCAGGTGCTTTAGGACTACCACATGTAGCAATTGAGTATGGTGACACATCCATAGATTGATCCATACTGCATCGACTTGATGAGAAACAAACAGGTTCCTGCAGCAAAACTTCGGATTGGAAAAACTCTTCATTCCCAGGCAACTCATTGAAACTTAGATAGTTGGTATCCGGAAGAGGTAAAAGCATCTGAGGTCCGTATACCAACTCCTCTTTACACTACAAAAGTTTCAAAGGAGGAGTAAGATCGATGGATTCAACAGCCATCTGAACCCATATAGTAATCACAGGAGAACAAAATTAGAAAGAGGACAGACCTCAAGTCGGAAGTTCAAATTTTCTGTACATGCTTCTGCAGTTTCCGACTGGAAAAATCCTGGATTCAATAACTGAACTGGATAAGGAAAGTTATCACCGGGACAAGTGGTTTCATAATAAGAAAGACATTGCAAGTAAACCCTTTTAGTTCAGTCCTAAGGAATTCTACCAATATTTAGTCTTTCCTCTAAAACTATAGGCAGACTACGGTTTGAACTAACAAAATGCTGTATAATATTCTTAAGAGTGATTGTGACCGAACCTTCTAAACTATCAAGCTGCAGAAACTGAGAAGGCGACCCTTCATCGGAAATGCACTCCTCAGTCTGTCCAGGATCTGGTACAATAGGCATATCATTCTCGTTTTTCTCAACCAAGTCCTTGACCTCCAACATTTCTTCATCAGTTGCAGGAACTAGTCTCCCATCTTGTGCAACCTAATGGTGATTCACATAACCAGCCTCAGATCAAAATACAGAAAAAGCTAAAAACTTGTAATGGCCTTAGTCAGAGTTCACAATTCCAGAAATAGCACAAACGTGTTTCCATAACTCTAAGATACATATTTTGTGAACATACTCGAACAAGCTTGTAGACAACAGGATTTCCAATTTGATTTTCTGAAGAGAGTAATGCGCCTCTAGTCTGAGCAACAGTGCCTTGATCTTGAAACATCTCTCCACAGTCTTCCACAGAGCCAAACAGTGTTCCCATAGATTAATCTACCAAATGCAGCTTCAAACGCACACACTGACTAGAATCACAACAAAAATGGAATAAGCAAATAAACCTACAATGCTCAATATGTTTTCAAGCATACAAAAAACTCTCTCTTACACACTAATATGTTTTCAAATCTCTGAGAGAGAAACAACCATAGTGAATCTACAAAATTTAAAGAAAGTTTCGAAATTTGAGCTACCCTTTTTCAAACTCTTGTAGAAATTGCATGTTACAGTCCTAAAGTTCAAGTCTTTGGCAGATTCTACTGGTATTAACTCGCAATACATGTATTAAAACAAACCCAACACTGAAATCTCACGAAAGCATTATCAAAAAGTTACCAAAAGCAGCAGAAACACACAGTAACGAGTGTGTCCGAGAGTTACCAGAGCAGTCGAACGGAAACGTTCCACTGAGCTCGAAGTTTCACCGGAGAGAAAAGCTTTCCGACTAAGCAAACAAAAAGTTTGGAAATTTTGTGTTCTGCTTTTTTTCTCTGTTTTGGCTCGCTTTCGCCTTTTGTTTCTCCCTAGTACACAGTGTGTAATTACAGGTCCGGATTCCAAAGCTTTTTTATTAACTCGATTCTATAATGCCAATTGGGATCCGCATAGTTCTGCGGGAAGCTCCAAGATGCTTCCACGTCAGTTAAAAAAAAGAACTAAATATCTGCCCGGGAAAGAGCGAACTACGTTCCGTCCCGTCTAACATGCAGTACAACACCGTGCCGTCTAAGACTTCTAGATTTGAATTACGTGCCGTCTAGAGTTCAAAAAGCTATAGGTTTGAATCACAGGCTTTTTTTTTTTTTTTTGATCACACGAATCTTCAGGCTCTAACATAAAAATCTTCAATGATAACAATGGAGAAAACCAAAGGGAGGAAGAACAAATCATAAACTGAAATGTGTGAACTTTACAACAAGTTTCTTCAAGTTTTTTCAAGTAAAACAAACAAACAATTAATCTGAAAATGAAAATCATCTTGGTGAAACGTATGTAGCTATCATTTTCCAACAGTGAGATATTGCAGTAGTAAAACTCTCTTTCTTTCTCTTCAATCAATTAGCTCTCTGAGTCTTTGAATGTAATCAGCTTTTGGTGGTGGCTCTCTCGGTTTATATAACTAACCGGATCTAAACCTCTTCTGGTTAGCTTTCCCATCAGATTTCAAGGTTCCACTAGACTCACCTTCTGATGAAGCGTCCACTGATCTTGCAAAAGAATGAGAGAGGTCACCGTAAAGGCTAGCTACTCTCCTGATATTGTTGTTGAGCTCTTTGATCAGACCAACGTTTCGACCCAAGTTATCAGGCTGTTTGGACTCATGGTTCTGATTGATCTCGTTGATCAAAAGCCGGTTCTGATCTAAAATGTCTTGAACATCCACAAAGCTCTTCTGGAAACTCTGCAGCAGTTTCCCATCCATGTTGTGTCTCTCACCAAACCCTGAAAACACATCTCCTTCCATCTTTCGAGTTTCTCCACCAAGATCAAAATCTTCTCTTTGGCTCCTGTGAAATGCAAAGAAACAAACAAAGCCAAGAAAGGGACTCAATTTACATGAAAGATGATGTTGACCAGATAACAGAGCTAATCCTTAGTGCGTTGACCTAATCCAGAGCTCTGATCTCACATAAGATTCCATTAGTACAGACTTTTAATCCAGTCTCAAGACCCTCAATTTAAGACAAGATCCCAAGCACGATCAAGGTGAAAAGGTCAAGAATTGAGTAAAGTGGAGGGGAAAAAGACACAAGCTTTTGTTCTTATGAGACAAGGGGGAAAGAGATCTATACAAAGAGGAAGTAAAAGCTGTTCCAGAAATAGCCATAAGCCGAGATAAACTTAATTAACCCAGAAAGCAAGCAGAAAAAAGAAACATAGCTCTAACGAAGACAAAATTGAAAAGAGTTTCGATCCACAGTTGTCTTTCTTACCTTCAGAACCAGAAAAAAAAGGAGCTCCGATGAGAGAAAGCAGATGGAGAACGTGAATATTATTGAGATTATTTTTAGTTATAATTTATAGTGACAGGGTACTGTGTAAAAGGAGAAAAATAATAAAGAATCAAATTGTTTTCTTCTGTAGGCAAGCAGTTTTTTTTTTGAGACAGAGATATTTAAAGCGAGACTTTGATTCCTTTTAAAACAAAAAAATGTTTTATCTTTTTTAGCTTGTACTTTTACTCTGAATCTCAATTTGGCAGGTTTACAGAAGCCTGACATCTGGATCAAATCATTCCGACCCGAAAATAAAACCGGACCTGGGTAAGATTCCTGCGGTTAGGTTGATCTCTAGTTCCCTTGAACAACATGTCGTTGAGAGGGTAAAGATAAAACGGCACGTTGTTAAACGGTGACAAATGTGTCACAGATCAACTTATTTGCGAAAGGGTACTGTCATCTTTCCATTCTTCTTTGTCATTTTTCCATTCTTCTTACTCCACTACTAAAGGCAGATAAACATTCATTCGGTTTCATTATACATGATGTTTTATATCTTTTTTATTATTTCGTAATAAAAATATTTTCACATATCTAAACAGTTTTAATTTTATTAAAAACTATATCCAATCAACTGTGTTTTTACTATTATATTTATAACTAAAATAAATAGAAATATCTTATGATAACCTTAAAAAAATTGTTACAAAAATATATTTCAAGAAAAAAATAATTACAATATTTCTATTAAAAGATGTAAATATATATTTATACTCATAAAATTAATCAATCTAAACTTAGAGTTTAAAGTTCTCGGATGAAGTTTAAGAGGAAAAGTTTAAATTTTAAAACTATTTCGGTTATTTTTAAAAAATATTTTGATGACAAAAATTTAAAAATGACTTTCGAACAGAATTATTCTAAAATAAACTGATTTTAAATTATATATTTAATGATTAATTTAGAAAAATATTTTTTTAATATGTACGTAAATAGTCAAAACTTCATGTATTATGAAATAAAGGAAGTATTTCGTAACTATAATATTTTCTGCAGTTCATCCACATCGATCCTGTCGCCAAGACTTCAAAATTGATCTCTCTCGGTCGTCCTCTGATCACGCCAACGTAGGTTATCGATATTCCAGGTAAGCATATGGCAAAGTGGCTTATACTTTTGCATGAGTTAACTGCTTTCTTGTGCTGTTTCTAACCTCTGCTACTTGTTCATATACAGGTCACGAAACTTTTGTTTGCCTTGTAGATGTACAACAAACATTTGGGATAGCTTTAAATGTTTTTGTTCTTAATATCTCTTATTTTACAAAAAAAAAAACACACTAATTAAGACAAAAGTTTGGTTTAATTAGTTTACTTCCATAGACTGCGAAATCTTTTCAATTTACATCCTTTCAACAAGGAACTTTCTTAATAAGACAAAAAAAAAACACTTTCTTAATAAGACACTATCTAAACATCAGTTCAGGTAACTGGGTTTGATCACTCTCATGTTGTCCATTACGTCTACCATCAAAGTATTTCTTGTTTTTCTTTTAAGAATGTGTTAAATCAGTTTCAAATTTAAAAAAAAAACTTTTTACAATGAATGCGCCTGCGTTTGGAAGTGTTTAAAGAACCTAAACTATTTTGCTAGAAAGAATCAATCTCGATGCGAACCATAGTTGCATCGACTTGTCATATATTTTGTGAGCTTTCCCACGCTTAGAGTCAATACAGTTCCGGATGTAACTTCCGAAAATAATCTTTCAAAGGCGTTACCAGTTAATTAACTCAAGAGAGCTATATGTTCAAACGATGTCTCTAGTATACCAGAGGTAAAATACTTATCCCTTATGCCACGCAATAAGCTCGTACTATCATCTGAGGAGGCGATCATAAACCTTAAGACCATTATTAACCTTAATTTCTTAACCGATTCTTAAATAAAAATTCTAATAACATTCTCTTAACATAAAAAAAAAGTTAAGAACTTCAGTTAGAAACTAGGGTTTAATCATGTGCTAATGGACGTATCCTCAGGTCTAATATAAAACTTAAAGCTTCTTCGTTTTGTGTTTGTCTATATGCTGACGTGTACGATTCAGATACACGGTTAAATCTATCTGGCAAATCCTCCAGCTGACGTGTACGGTTCAGATTAATTCTCTTCCTTTCCCACTGGGATTAAACAAACAAAAAAAACACGAAAGAGGATATTTTCTAGGAAAATTTTTCCGATTTGAAGAGAAAATTCGACGAAAAACCCTTCAATCAACCAAACACACCTGACTTCTAATGGCGGAAGCTATTCCATCGTCGTCTTTGTCACCGAAGTCTCTCCAATCTCCCAATCCAATGGAGCCTTCCCCCGCATCCTCTGCACCTCCACCGTCCTCATCTCAACAACAACAACACATGACACCTCCGATCTCGAATTCAGCAGCTTCTCCGGCGGTTACAACAACAGAAGGTGTAATCCAGAGCAATACTCAAGCGAACCCAGGCGCTGGAGCTCAGATCCCGTCGCCTTCTCCGTTGGATCAGCAACAACTCGGTCAGACTCAGCAAATTATGCAGCAAATCTCTTCCTCTTCGATTCCGCAGCTATCTCAGCAGCAGATTCTTCAGCAACAGCATATGAGTCCGCAGCAGCAGATTCCAATGTCGAATTACCATATAGCTCAGTCTCTTCAGCGATCTCCTTCTGTTTCTCGCCTCAACCAAATTCAGCAGCAGCAGCAGCAAGGTCAGTACGGTGGCGTTTTGAGGCAGCAAGCTGGGATGTATGGGACGATGAACTTTGGTGGGGCAGGTTCTGTTCAACAGCAGAACCAGCAGATGGGTAACCCTAATATGTCCAGGGCGGCTTTGGTTGGCCAGAGTGGTCACTTGCCTATGCTTAACGGTGCAGCTGGAGCTGCTCAGATGAATATTCAGTCCCAATTATTGGCTGCTTCTTCGGTATTACATTCTTACTATACTCTGTTTCCCTCTATTGATTCAGGTGAGACATGATGTAAATTATGTTTCCTTTTGTTCTGCTTCCTGTAGTAAGCAGTGAGAACGAGTGTGTCAAATTTGTTGTTCTTTTATGTATTTGCTTTCGATTTTGAAATTGAATCTTCTCTGTGCACAACAAGAGTGTTGACATCTTATTGTGTGAACAAAATCACTTTCTTTATTCTGAATGAGCTTTGCGTTGTAGCCGAGGCAGAAACCTGGGATGGTTCAAGGTGCACAGTTTCATCCAGGAAGTTCTGGACAACAGTTACAGGGGATGCAAGCAATGGGAGTGATGGGATCACTTAATTTGAGCTCGCAAATGAGAGGTAATCCTGCTCTCTATGCTCAGCAGCAGCGAATCAACCCTGCACAGTTGCGACAGCAATTGTCACAGCAAAACGCTCTTACTTCGCCTCAGGTATGAGTTAAAAAAAGATGTCTTATTTGCTTCCTGAACTGGCCACTTAGAGTTATTTCTCTCACGTTGTTAACTAGTTGTTATCTTATGGCTGATAGATACACTCTCTGTTAAGTGCTAATAAATATATCTGCATGACGCTAGAATGATTCTTGAATTTGGCGTGTTTACTAGGTATTGTAAAACCTGGCTTGTATGTTTATAGATGAAGGAGTGTATTTATGATTTGTTGAATTCAGTATTTAAGTTAAAAGAAAGAGTTGCCTGATTGCAATCCACTATTTAGGTCCAGAACCTGCAGAGAACACCTTCTTCCCTCGCATTCATGAATTCTCAGCTACCGGGTTTGGCCCAAAATGGACAAGCTGGCATGATACAAAACTCCCTGGCGCAGCAGCAATGGCTGAAGCAGATGTCGGGAATAACCAGTCCCAATTCACAATCATTCCGGCTCCAACCGAGTCAAAGACAGCAGGCTCTACTCTTACAGCAGCAAATGCCCTCTGCTCAGTTACACCAAAACTCCATGTCCTTGAACCAGCAGCAAATATCACAGATGATACATCAACAGCAGCAGCAGCAACAATCACAAATGGGCCAGGCTCAGATGAATCAATCCCATCAACAGCAGATGCAGCAACCCCAACAGCAGATGCAGCAGCAGCAAATGTCAGTAAATCAACAACAGCCATCTCCAAGGATGACGAGTCATGCAGGGCAGAAATCTGTTAGTTTAACAGGTTCGCAACCAGATGCGACACAGTCCGGTACAACAACACCAGGTGGTAGTTCCAGCCAAGGAACAGAAGCAACAAATCAACTGCTTGGCAAAAGAAAGATACAGGATCTAGTTTCGCAGGTGATTGTCATACTACTGTACCACTCGGCTTGTCTTTTTTATCTTCTTCTTTTTTGTTCGTTGTTTTTATATGAAGAAAACAAAGTCTCATCCAGTTGTTTATGATTTCCAGGTGGATGCGCATGCTAAATTGGATCCTGATGTTGAAGACCTCCTTTTGGAGGTAGCGGATGACTTCATTGATTCGGTCAGAAGCTAATATCAATTATTTAGTTACAAACTACCTTTTGTTTTCACTTTCCATGTTCGTGGAAAACTATCTCTAGCTTATCTACTTGTCTAATAATTGATTGCAGGTGACTTCATTTGCATGTAGCTTGGCTAAGCATCGTAAATCATCCATATTGGAACCAAAGGATATATTGCTCCACCTAGGTTTGTACATCTTGAGCTCTGTTTCATTCATGTGTTGGGTCATTACTAGCTGTTATTGTTACTCATTTTGCTGTTCGCTTGGGGTTATAATATATGCAGAAAAAAACTTGCACTTGACAGTTCCAGGATTCTCAAGTGAGGATAAACACCAAACAAAAAACGTAAGTGATTTTAATTATAAAGCTCTCCAAGAACATAGTATGTGCTGATTCCAAGATATTGATTGTAGGTACCAACTGATCTCCACAAGAAGCGACTTGCAATGGTAAGCTAAACCATATCCTTTACATTTTTTCTTCTGTGTAGAGTCAAATTTATGGAGTTTCTTTTTTTTTGTTTTTGGGGTCACCAGGTGCGTGCTTTGATGGAATCCTCAAAACCGGAGACGAATGCAAGCAATTCTAAGGAAACTAATAGACAAGTGATGGTTAACCCAAATGGTCCAAACCATCTTTTAAGACCATCACCAAGTTCAGAACAATTGGTTTCGCAGACATCCAGTCCTCACATGTTACAACATATGACACGGTATTGAAGGACTTCAATACAAAAGCCTGAGCCAGCTCTCGCTGCTACGTTCATCTTGGTAAAACAACAACGACCATCTTCTTGTTAAATAAGTAAAGCTCGAGTTCCTTATGGGTCTCCAAATGTTGCTTTTCTAGGTTTCAGGAGTTTACACATCTTATACCAGACATTAAAGAGAGTGAAGGCACAAGGAGTCTAAGCCAAACTGCATGTACTATATATATGAGTCTTATAGGCAAACAAATAAAACAGTTATTTCCCATAGTTTGATCTATCTAATAGTCACATACATTGTAATTGGTAATGATCTGCATTGAAGTTTTTGGAATTTTTCCTTAATGGTATCAAAACATTTTGGGAAGAGGGCCATTACATCATGATATGTCATTCATATTTCAACCATGAATAAGTGCATAGACCCAAAGCTTAACCATTGATGCACATACACTATTTGTTTTCCTTCACGTTTTATCCTTTATAATCAGGCCTAGCCCAAGTAAGTGGTTAGGTAAGATGGGCAACGGCCTGGTAGCTTATATAGTTATGGTTCCAATAAAATTTGGTAAAGAATAATAAAACAAAGGAAGTATTTCTTTTTGAGCAACAAATGAAGGACATATATATTATCATAGAAAACTAAAAGCGTAGAAAGAAAAACTTTCCCGAAATAGAAAGGTTTACGCTACCGAAATGTAACGAAAGAAAGGAAAAACGCCTCGACTCTAACAATTTCTTACGTGCTTCTACTCTCTTCTACTTTCATCTTTCTTCGTTCCTTAGTAAATTTGTGATCTCCAGATTCTTTTTTCTCTTTCCCTAACTCGCTAATTAATAAACTTAAAACCCTATTTTATGTAATTGACGACTATAATGACGACTACACTACCGGTTCATTTTCCATCATGGAAACATCTTAGTGTCTAATCCAGCTAAACCGGTATGCTTTGAACTGAACCAGTGTGAGGAAATCAAACTGAACAATTTCTTCTTTTTTTCATATCCGAACCAATGGTGAGTAAGTCTAACATGAATCACTACTAAACATGATTTCTGTTTAATTTATCCGTATACAGTTTCCAAGTTTTTCTAAAATGGAGTAAAATAATTAAAAAAAAAACATAGTATAAATTTAGATGTAGCACGTGTACTGTTTGAAAATCACAAAAGGCATCTTAAGAACACCCTAGATTTTGTGTTAAATCACAATTAACAAGAGTTTAGGCTACGTATTAACTAAATGAACCACATACTAATCACTATTTAGAGTGGTCCCTAATCCTAATTCTCGTCCCAATGTTCCAATGTATTCTTAATTAACTAGTTAAAAAACAATTTTGTGCGCGTGTCAGTATAATGTCGCTACAAACATTCGGATCAATGTTTAATTTCAACTTTAGTTATTCTGGAATTTGCTAAAGATACTGCTAAGAAATTATCAATTGGAGAAGCACATGGCATTCTTTTTTTTTTAAAAAAAGAGAAGGTGAGCAAGTTGATGTAAACGACAAAGTTTCATGGACACCAAGAACATTTTGCTAATCCAATGATATTAATTCATTCGGTAACATGCAATTCTATTGGACTCTAATGATCATTTTTCTTTAACTTATTTACATACGCTGTAAGCAAGTAGAAAGCCCTTTTCATCATTATAGGTGAGATAACGAGTTCCATATGGATGCATTGCAAAACAAATATGCATTTTCAATTGGTTAAATATGAAACTCTAGAAATAGTAAGCGTATAGTATACCAGACATTATTACCTCAACTAGAAAGAACCATACGATCATTATGTTAGAAATCAGATTTTATGACAAAATTAACTATACATGTTATGTGATTCGGGTTGGAAGAATATATGGATATTGAGCCTGAACCTTTTAGTATTCAAAGAATGTATGTTATGAGAATTTGGATTTAATTATCTCCATATGTCTCGATCAATATATATAAACTACTTCAATCCTAAACGATTTATTTTTGTTTATTAACATAAATAATCTTAAATGTATTATATTAAAAGGCACATCCGTTTATTATTTTGAACTGACAATTTATTATTTCTACTTAAGTTCTCAACATGCAAGTGTCATAAGCTTCCTTGTAACCTTAACCTTTCGACTATCATGACGTAGTGTACTTCATTAATACCTTAGGTTTAACATATCTTCAAACCAAAACGCGTATTTATAAGTTTAAATTCTCAGATTTTATAACTAGTAGTAGAAGAGACCATCCAAAATCACTTCCAATGGAAGATTTTAGTTCTAAGATTCTTAATATATATATATATATATATATATTAAGAATTTAGAGCAAGAAATCTTTATCGGATTTACTCTAAAACTCCATAAAACGAAGAACCCTGAATCTCTAGGAGTATTTGATAGCTGATTCTTGTCTAGTAGATAGATTACACATTAGAAGAGCCCATGAGTTTATAATGTTTATTTATGAAAATTTCTACTCTCATCTAGAAAATATGTAATGGCCTTGAAAGTCAACCCGACCTTTTTGGGTAAAGGACTTTGGATGGACAGAAGATTACCAAAGCAGCATCTGTTGTCACTTGTCAGGCACGTGTACATTCTTTTTCCTTTTAAAACATCAGTATAACTCTATTATTTTACCATTTATGTATACATACGATGTGCTCACGTGGTCGTGTTTTATTGGATGACAGAAGGTAATTGGGAATGGTGAGCTGGGACGTCAAAAAAAAAAGAGCGAGTGCTCTTTGTATAATTTTCACTTTCCATCTGTCTTTCTTCATCTACTATCTACTGTATATTACCCAAAAATGTAATTTTTTTGGATTTTATAAACTGAATGCCTCAACAAAAAAAAAAGACAAATTATTTTTATTTAATCTAATTTCAGTAGTGACTACTTGTGTATATTTTTGATTATAATCTTTTAATGGAAGTATAGTACTTAATTTTTAAAAAAGTAGGAAAGACACTTGCCCTAAAAAATTATAAACACACTTGCCCAGTAGCCCTTAAGGAGACATGGCACGGGCTTGTTTCGTGGATTTTCGTTAATTTGTTTGTTTTTTTTCGCTCTTTCTTTCAGACTCTGTTCCTTTAGATATGTATGCACTCTACTTTTAGCACTTCACGATTTTTAATAGTTTTCCCATAATATCCAAAACTACATAATTGATGATCAATAATACAGTGACATGACTAATATTGAATTTAACCGTCTTGTCTTTATTCTATATTGTTTGACGTTTGATTTGTATGTTATGAGTTACGACACTGAGCTAACGCCAATCTCATCGTCTAGGTTAAATGGATTGTTAGGATCCAGCTGCTCTGGTTCGATTAAAAGATAGTAGCATGTAATATCAACCATAATTAACGTAAATATTCATATAATTTGAATATGAATGAAAAGACTTATAGTGGTCTCGCCTCTATGATACATTTCAAAGTGTGCAAACACTTCTTATGGTCACAGTTCACGTATGGGGCTTCTTGTATTTACGTTAATAAAACTATAATTTGCATACCCATTATATTGATATAAACATAAAAAATAATATGAATAGAAATTAAGTAGTCTACCATGATCATCTACTGTATTTTGCATGTGCATCTACATATTAATGACGGTGGAAATAGGAATGTGCCCATAAAGCAAACTTCTATCGGATCACAAAACCAAAATAAATTTATGTAAACTAGACACAATTTTATAAGTTAGTAAATAACAAAATCCAGGAGAACTCTTTCCGTGTCACCATAGTAACCATTCAATGTTTATGCATTTCTAGGGATTCAATTTATTTTCTCGTTCTTAGAACTCCAACTCCAGATCAAAACGTAGTCTAACTTCTACACATCTTCAAGGCTGCTCCCCGGTGTATGAGCCGAGATCAAAGGCGTGACGTTCTCCAATACAATTCACTAAGTCTTTTAGGGTTAATTTTCTTTTTTTTTAAAAGTTAAAATGTAGTTGAATCAGTGGGCCGTAGTAAAATGTAGAAGAATGTTGGTGGACTCGTGGGGATATGTGCTTTAATAGTATGAGTTTGTGAGTTGTATAAAGAAGCGACAACAGTGAGATAGCATCTGAACACAAGATTACAAATTTACAAAAAGCAGTGTAATATTTAGTAGTACTATTATTTTTTTACTTAAATTCTCTATGTTAAGTAGTCAAAGTTTGGAACTTGAACACCATCAAATTCATCAATCTTATTCCAAGTTGTCTATCTCTATAATAACCAATCTCAATCACCAATAACTTGGTTCATACATATAAACTCAATCTCTCTGTTACAGTAGATCATCACAAAAAAAAAAAAACATGAAGGTTTGGTTTTGTGGTCCTTTGCATTTAGTAGATGATCATATACATGACACTGATTTTTTTTTCTTGTTGTGTTCAGTTCTTTGGGTGGATGCAGAACAAGGGAAATGAGAAACATGGGAACCATAACAGAACAAGCACTTCCTCTGCTTCATCTCGTAAGCTCTTACTTTCATTAAATTTTAACTTAAAGACTCTGTTGTCTGCTAGGAACATGTGCAAAGCAATGCCCCCAAGATTCTTGTCTCTTTAGAGTTTCTGTCCTGATTCTTGTCTGTGGATCTTATTTTAACAAGAGTCTTGTCTTTGCTTCTTCTGAATTTAATTTTGTTCCTTGTCTTGAATCTTGGTTTTAGATCATGTGAAGCAAGAGCCAAGAGAGGAGTTTAGCGACTGGCCTCACGCGCTGCTCGCTATAGGAACTTTTGGTTCAACAAGCAACGGTGTGAGCCAAAACGAAAACAAGAATGTTCATGAAGAGATAGAAGAAGAAGAAGAAAAGAAGAAGTCTATCTCGCAACCCGAGCAAGAAGAAGAGCCTTCTTCCTCTGATGATATTGAGGATTTTACTCCCGAGGAGGTTGGGAAGTTGCAGAAGGAGTTGATGAAGCTCTTGTCAAGAACCAAGAAAAGGAAGTCTGATGTGAACAGAGAGCTCATGAAAAATCTTCCATTGGATAGGTTCTTGAATTGTCCATCGAGTTTAGAGGTGGAGAGGCGAATCAGCAATGCGCTTTGCGCTGTTGTTGACTCATCTGAAGAGAGTAAGGAAGAAGATATGGAGAGAACCATTAACGCTATATTAGGTAGATGCAAAGAGATATCTATAGAAAGTAAGAAGAAGAAAGACATAAGCAAGACGTCTCTCTCATATCTTTTCAAGAAGATCTTTGTTTGCTCAGATGGGTTTTCTACATCACCAAACCCTAGCTTGAGAGACACGCTTCAAGAATCGAGAATGGAGAAGGTAAATACAACTTTGATTCAATGATTTAATATTTTTTTCAATCACAGTCTCTGATCAAAATCAATTTACAGTTGTTGAGGATGATGCTACATAAGAGAATTAATGCTCAAGCCTCCTCAAAACCAACATCATCGACAACAAAGAGATACTTGCAAGACAAGAAACAGCTCTCTTTGAAGAGTGAAGAAGAAGAAGAAACAAAAGAAAGAAGAAGCAGTAGCGATGGACATAAATGGGTCAAAACAGATTCTGACTGTGAGTTTTCATTAATCCTGATTCATTTTATTAAAACTCAAAAAAAAAGAACAAGAGCTGATTTGATCTTCTTTTGATTACAGTCATAGTTCTTGAGATCTGATCCAACCTCCATAGTCCTTCAAGCTCTTGTAGGAAACTATTCACAGTATAGGTAATTAAGACAACACAAGTGAATCTCTTTAGCTTTTATTGTTTCTCTTTGCTAGAACTTATGTGAGATACTTTGTGTTTATCAAATTATGCAGATTCAAACTCTTGTGGAGGAAGTTCAAAAGAAGTAATGAAATGAGTCTCTTATTTCTGAGGAAAATTTTGGTGCATCAGCACATGTATGTATGTATACCTTCTTGTTTTTGCATGATTTGTTCTATGGCCAGTTGGGTCCATTGAACCAAACATGTTCTTGATACATACATGTGTATCAGAATGCATATACACATACATGTGGGTGTGTAATTTAAAGGTGGATAACCTTAACCTATAAACATAAATACTTCTTCATTATTACATTCTTTGTGCATTTAGTTCAGTTATTTTGTAAGAGACTAGTCAAATCTTTATGAAATGAATAATACTTAGTTTCTCATCGGTCGATATTGTGTTGGACAATTCTTTCAAATAACAATTTTAAAAATTTGTCACCAAAATAACCTTTTAAAAAATGATCAAAAAGTTTTTATTATTTTAAAAATTAATATTTTTTTTTAATTTGAAACTTCAATTCTTAAACTCCAACTTATAACTCTAAATCATATAGTTAACTTAAGGTTAAGATGGGGTATCGTTTATCTTTCGACTATCTTCCTCCCCAAAGATTTAAAATCGAATTTTTGACGAGTAATATCTAATTTTCTCCAAAGATTTTAAGTTTAGTATTAACATTTAGTTTTATGTAAAAGTTAGTTAAAGTATGGGTTATTTCGTCCCAATGTCAGAGATACCACTTCTCAAACATAAAAAAATTCAGAGGTTCCAGCCCAAGCCCATTTGAAACATAAAGGTGAGTGTATTCACAGGATTTAAAAAGAGGAAAAGCCTTGAGGACTTTTGACTAGCTTTTCTTTTAAAAATAAAAATTCAAAAACAGAACCAGATCACGTCTTTTCGCAATAAGATGTGATATGGGTTTAGTGAACAGTATCAGATTATGTCTTTAATTCATTTTCGCAAACACGTTTTTATAACTGAGTCGTAAACGTGAAGCAACAACGTATTGTGACTATTGCATCCGTGAAAAGAGGCCATTGATTTACAGTAGTTGTTGACCAATTGTCTATTAGGTGGTGGATGTGGGGATCAAAATATCTTCCCTTTCTCTTTCTCTCTCTATCCACAGGAAGTGGAGAAAACACGCGAATCACACCTTACTGTTGCGAGTGCTCCTCCACTTGTCGCAATCTTAACGTATCGCAAGTCTATTTAAAATCACGTGTTTTAAAATTCCTGTCGGGTCTCAGACAAGAAGTTGTATGCTTTTTTCATGAAGCTTCGTAGACAGGCACTTTCATTTGTAGGGGGGAGTGGGGGGTCCTTTACGGATTCGTAACATATTTGCTAACGGCGTCTAGTAACGTTTGTCGTCGGTTCTTTATTACTTGCTTTTATCTTTTACGCGCAAGGAAAACGTGCAGGAAAATACTAACTGAAAATAAAAAACAATTTGAGAATACCAAACTTAAAAAAGTGAACATATTTTAATGATAAGAAAGGTGATAGATCTGTTATACTGACTCAGAAAATAATTAAATAAACGACGAATGATTAACCTTTTATTACTGTTAATAACGTAGTATAAAAAGAATTTCCTTTCTTTCACAAGATAAATATTAATTTGTTAACAACGCATTATGCCGAACACATAAAACTTTTATCTATCAATCAAAAATAGAAATACCACTAAGTATTAGTCTAAATTCTTTTTAATATTAAAATTTAGTGATTATACTGAAAGTAAAAGAAAAAGGTGAGTTTCAATTTTATCAAATACCATTTTAAAGGGTAAATCTCTCAAATTGACTTTTTTTAAGTTTGTGTCACAAAATAGATCTTAAAAATGATCGAAATAGAATTTTTTATTTTGAATATATTTTTAGTTTTTTAAAATTTTAAACCTTACCTCCAAAACTTCACTCAATAACTATAAATCATAAATTTAGATTAGTTAACCAGAGGGTATAAATGTATATTTATATTTTTAATAAAATTTATTTTGATTATTTTTCTCCTTATGTGTTATTTTATGGACAATTTTTTTTTAAATTTATTTTGGTCATTATAACTTTTTAAAATTTAATGTGACCATTTTTCATAAATATCTTAAAAGTTTTAAACTTTTTATCCGATTATTTCCAGATTTTCTTTTAAAGTTAATTGGAGGCTATTAAAGCTAGAGAAAAAGAGATGATAATAAGAACACGAGCGAGCTCGAAACATCTTTGTACTCTTCCATTTTACGAGAAATCCACGCAAGTAACAAATAAAAAGAAAGAAAAAGGAGGCTGGAGAGTTTGTCCTTGTCATTTACAAGAAGATGTCCAGAAACGAAAACGCTAAGGCACAACCTCTGGTGAAGTCCAATTTTACCCGGAGATGTAGTTTGCTCAGCCGTTACTTGAAGGAGAAGGGTAGCTTCGGAAATATAGATCTCGGGTTGGTCCGAAAGCCTGACTCGGATCTCGTTTTACCCGGAAGTTCGGATCCACCAGGTACTTTATCTACTTCATCGCTCACGTACACTACTTCTTATAGTCTGAATGTTTAGTTCTGTTTTTTTTATCTTAAGTCAGTTCCTTAATGATATAACTTTTATCTACTAATATTATGAAGATGAGCAACAAAAAAAGAGAGAATTAATATAGAGTTTGCTTGAAATACGGTTCATGAATCTCTCAAAAAAATTGTTGTATCTCCAGGAAAAAGAGTTCTTAAGTTTCTTTTTTTAGAATTTATTTGGATAAAGCAAACTAAGAGTGTTTTGTATTTCTTTATTCAGGGAAACAAAATGCGATGCATAACGCAAATTCGGAAACCAAACCCCTCGACTTCTCACAGAGGGTTTCAAAAGCCGAACCTTCTCCCTCATCTGGAGGCAAAGCCAATGAAGATACAACCCTCAGGTGAGAAAAATGTTTTTTTTTTTTGTTATTGGAAGATTAGAGAATGGAAAACCCAGTTATGTAAATGGTTTTGTTCTAAAATCTAGTTTTGGTTTACAGTAACCCATCAGAGCCAGAAAGTTCACAGCTGACTATATTCTTTGGAGGTCAAGTTTTAGTATACAACCAGTTCCCTGCAGACAAAGCTAAAGAGATAATGGAAGTGGCAAAGCAAGCCAAGCCTGTGACTGAGATAAACGTTCAGACACAAACCAATGTCGAAAACAACGACAGCAAAAGCAACATGGTTCTCCCTGATCTCAACGAGCCCACAAATTCTGCAGATATTAATCAACTGCAACAAGAACAAAATCAGGTCGTGGAACGTATAGCACGTAGAGCTTCTCTTCATCGATTCTTTGCTAAACGTAAAGACAGGTAAAAACCAATAAACTTACTTAACCATGTTACTTCAAAAGATTACTGGTTCTTTAGTTCTTGACTTCTCTCAGAGTATAGATGCTCACCAGCCACGTGATTTTCATTTTTTTTGTTCTTGCTATTACAGAGCTGTGGCCAGAGCTCCTTACCAAGTTAACCAAAACGCTGGTCATCATCATTACCCTCCCAAGCCAGAGACTACACACGGTCAACCACTTGAATCGGGACAGTCGTCAAAACGACCGGAGAATGCTGTTGCTGAACCCATGTCCCACCCCAAACCAGGAGGAGATAATGATATGTCCATGGAGATTAAAGAAGAAGGGCAGCGTTCGAAAGATCTGGAACTTAGGCTATAGTAAAGTTGGCTCAATATTTGTTAGGAACTAAGTTTTTAGATTAACGTTTCCATCCTCTTGACTCATTTTAAGTATTTTTTCTTTTTCTTTTCTACTAAAGTATGTAATCGTAATCTAACTTGAATATTCATAAGGGTGTATCTTTAGTTTGCAATAACGTAAAGATAATTGTCAAGTGCTTTGTGGTTTCGATGGTGCTCTTGCGGTTCAGTGTGAAAGTCTCTCGCTGTCACGAGGGCCATAGTTCTCTTGCACATCTTTAGCTTCTTTTTCTCTCTCAACTCAACTTTTGTTTAGCTTAATGTCATTTCTTGAGTTGTAAACGTGTTTTTATATCTCAATTATAGTAAAAAGTTATCACAGTAAACCAATCAGCTTGTTTAGGAAGTATTATATTCGAAGACTAGGAATGACAAGGTTCCATAGAAGGTTAATTTGTTATAGATTTATATTTGTTTTTACTCTTGTCTCTTTTGAAGATGCAACGGCTGTTTAACTACAGCTTCTGACTTGAAGATTAGGACGTAAAGATGATTGTAGACTTCTTTGACATGCCTTCTTATTTAACTACTTTGTTGTGATGTGTAGGAAACCAACACTGTGTTGTTGTTATATACTCAAAAGCTATCTGTTTTAGCATTCAAAAGCTCTGCTGGATTACATACAACTTTTGTTTTGCAGATTTCTATATACTTTTTAAGTGTTCAAAAACATTTAATCTCATTCAAATATTAAAGAAATCAACAATAATATCAAGTACTATAACTCTGTTTCAACACTACAAACTTTGTACTTGTGTTGTTGTAAAGGAAAACACAGATTGGTTTTGTTCTTTTTTTTTTCTGTTATCTTGGCTTCGAGTCGTTTCCTTTGCTACGGAATGTAGAGAGTGAGAAGAATGATTTCTTAAACTCGCCATCTTTCGCTTTGAAGCTCCCTATACACACAAGACACACAAAGCTATGAGTCTATGACCAGAGGACTTTCATGAAACCATTTAAGACAACAAAAGAAAATGTAAACAGACTGTATACCTTGTTCATCCTCAGAATGCTGACTTTGAGAGGATGCCATTCTTGTTTTCCTTAATTCATCCGATGATCTATAAGCAAAATCATCGTCACCTTCAGATGTGGTTACAGAAGCCCAATCCATCAGACTATCAGCAGCACGAGTTTTCTTTCCAAACTTTAGCAAACGTTTGATCCCTTTTGCTAAATCTTTCCGAGAGTGGAGTGGTGAAGAGTTTGAAAGAATAGTAGGACTCTGAGCTGTTGTTCCCCATTTCTTTCTCATTCTTGAACTCCAAGAAGCAGGACTTCCCATGGGAGAGTAATCCATTGAAGCATCAGCATCTGAATGCTCGTGAGGATAAGAGAAAGCGTGTTGCAAGTTTGAGTTCCAAGAGAGGGGACTCTCACTAGGTGAATCCATTAACGAGGCAACAGTGTGCTGAAATGGTGAAGGTAGAGTAGTGTTCACCGGTAAGTCTACCTGAGAGATTGATCTCAAGCAAGTGGCATTTTCATCCTCTGAGGAGTTTTCAACTTTGTCACTAAGTGAAGCCTTTTCATCAACAATATCCTCAACCACTGGAGTTTCCACTTCTTCTTTGACAGGACTCTCCACTACTTGTTTTACTTCTTCTTCTGCCTCAGATTCAATTTCATCAAACTCTTCATTCCTCAAGTTCTCTGGTACGTCATCAACGTCAGTGTTCTGTTTCTCATTCATCTCTTTGTTCATCATCTCGTCAGAATAGAGAGTTGTCAGTTCAGTGAACTCTATGTTCGCAGAGAAGCTCTTCCTTAGTGATCTCGGCCTCCGGGGCTTAACAGGAGACGGTATATCTTCCTTTGAAGTCTTCTTATTACCACTTCTCACCTGTGTTCGCATCATAGGAGGGTTTCTAACAGCAGATGGTTTTGTGTTTTCTTTCTTAAGATCAGAGAAATTGGGAATAGAAGATTGTGCAACCGGATTAATCTCTGTTGTTTTTCTCCCTCTTCCGGGAGTAATGTTAGTGTTTGAAACTTTACCTGATGGTTTTGAGACTCTAGAGCTCCGGTTTGGTGATGGAGCCTTTCTAACTTGAGAGCTCCTAGAAGCACTCTTTACTGGCTTATCTTTCACGTCTTCTTCTTCGCTCTGTAATGAGCTTATAGGATGCTGTATAAAAGATAGAGAAGAGTTAACAAAATAGTAAGACAATATTTTGTTATAATCATAATCATATGAGCTAAATGTTATTTGATTACCTGAAACTTCTTCATACTAGACCGAGTATTAAAAGATCTGAGTTTCTCTGCACGTTGGCGGGTACTTGATATCGAATCCTGTCTCTTCTCAGATACAGCAGAAAACTTAGCCTTCATCTCGGTTCTACTTCTCTCAAGAGCTTCTTGCATTGACTTCAACTTAGCTTCTTTCGAACTCCATTCTTCTCTCAGTTTTGCATCCCTTTTCTTCATATACGTCTCATATAACTTTCCTTTGGCATCATCTGAATAACTTAAATCAGATACATTCCGACGCATCACAACATTCTTGTTGTCTTTTACACCACCAGCTGATTGATCTTCACGAACACCCCGTCGTTTATGCTCGGCGAAAATCTTCTCAAGGTCATTTGCCTTCATTTTCAACTCGTCGTTAACCCCTTGAGAGCTTCTTGTCCTCTGCATATGATCTACAGATGTTGCGCGAACTCTATTACTGTTGATTTTTCCAGCAGCTGAATCTTTGTTCACAAGATTAACCTCAAGATCATCCTCTACACCAGATGATCTTTGTCTCTGTTCAGACCCTGCATAATCATTAACAATCTATCAGTTTTAGTATTTAAAACGTTGACTTTTAAATGTTTATCAAGATTTAGTTAAACCAACCTGCAGAAGCTGGTTTTGTCAAGATTGTTAAGACAGGTTGCTTGTCTGATAATATCACCTCTTTCTTCCGGCTTTGTGATTGAAGTTCATCGCTTTTGATATCAATACCATCTCCTATATGGGCTGATCGAGACCGTGAATGTCGAGGAAACACAACTGATGGTTGTGCCACATTGTGGGGCTTGAAGCCATAGCTCTCCTCTTCTCTCTGTCTGAAATCATCACCATCAGTCTGGTTTTGAGAATCATCACATTTAGTAGAAGAAACATCATCACCACCCTTTTTACTGTTCTCTTCAGGCTCTCTTGGCACTGTGGCATCAAGATTACCAGACGATGGTCTACTCAAAGGACCTTCTTCGTTGCCACTACCATCAGACTTCTTGTTATCTGATGTAAAATCAAAGCTCATGTCACTAACAACACTCCATCTTCTCAAGACAGATTTCTGAGGGAATACAGGCGCAGCTGATGAGACATCAGAGGAAAGTCTCCTCAACTCTGTGGTGGATTTAGCAACAACCACTGGTTTGTGTCCTGCAGAGTTTGAATCTTCCATCTTTTTGCTCTCAAAGAGATTAATCCTGTCTTGGACGCTGAGCCTCCTTGTATGTTGAGTGGTCTTAACCGTTAGAGATTCATCCACACTCTCATCTTTTTTCTCCTCTTCTTCAGTCTTACTACATTGAACTTGACTGATGTTTGTTTCATTAGTATTCAAGTTCTTCTTGATCAGGTCTGGTCTTCTTTGACATAATGATATATATTTTCCGCATGCCTCGCTGATAAAGAAAATAATGTTCGGATCAAATTTTAAAACACAACTGCAAGAAAGTGAAACATCAAGATAAAAAAAGAAGTGCTTACTTCAAAAGATGAGCGCCGAATGTATCAGCAAAACGTTGGAGATCAGATACAGTTTGAGGATCAAAACCATTAGCTGAGGCTTGAGAAATGGCTGTGCTTAAGTCCTTCTTAATGGCCTCAAGTCTTAAATCAATAGCTCTTGAGAGCTCCTTCCTGTATAATACACAAAAGCAAAGCAATCAGCTAAACACTCTTCCATTTTAATACGCACTTTGACTCAATATGAAACCACAGAGCTTCACTTACTTTGTTGCATCCGTTACGCCTCCATCATCTGAAACATGGAAAAAAGAAAACTAAGATCAAGTTTGGTCCTAAAATTAAAACTTGATTGAACAAATGAGAGACTAAACAGACCCTGAGAATATAATGTCCGAGCTGCTTCCAACTGTGACATCTCCAAATCAATTGTACCGACTCTTTCCAGAACTTCTGGACCATTAACAAATTGAACAAACCTAAAAAAACAAGGAAGGTCCAAGGAAAATATTATTAAGCCAATTCCAATTCTTGTGTGTTAAAACTGAAAAGACAAAAGCAAATGTTGTGTAAAAACCTCTCTAGTGTTCTTCTTGTGAACCAAGATTTGCCATTTTGGCTTTTCTCTACTTCTGCTCTAAACAATGATTGTGTTGCAAGAACACTGAGATGATTCACAAAAGGTTGGACCAATCCTGAAGCCAGTTTCTCTGTTTCTCCATTACTCGATACAAAAAGTTCGCATCTGTTAAAACACACCACAAGATTTTCATCAACATAGAAGCATAAATCAGTCAATACAGAACATTTCACACAGAGAATTCAGATTTGCTCACCGTGAATGTTTATGCGAAAGCTCAAATATAGCATAGTCAAGAATACTATCAGCCTTCATTTTTTTTCCACTGCACACAAGTTGTAACCTCTCTTCCTATAGACCAAAATGTGAATCCTTCAACAGATTATATATCCCAGAGAATCCTGAGGAACAGAAAAAAAAAAGAATAGCAATGAAATATTTGCTAGTCTCATGAGAGTATAGCAAGTAATTAAATGTAGACCAATAAAAGATTTACCAAACTTTAAAGACTGAAACCAATAAATACAAAAAAAAAATTACCCAAAAAAAAAAAAACTAAATAGACTTCAATTCAACAACAATAATAAGAAGAAAGTTCCCAGATCTGACAAACCCAACACTAAGTTCATCTCTTGAACACTGAATTATCCCAGAAAATTGCAGAATCTAGAGCAGTTGTGTAAGAAAACAGAATTGAACTTACCACAAAGCCGATCCAGCATTGAATCAAAGTTCAAACATTTGGGTTTCAATCAATCTTGTTTGCTCTAAGTTCTTTCTCAGATATGGGAACTGAGATTATTTTATTTTAAGAAGAAGGAAAAAAAAAAGCCGTAACAGTGTCTGCAAATCAGAATACCTGTCGTTAAAAAAATGCAGTCTTTCTGTTTGTCCAAATCGAAGAAGAACTTTCCTTTTTAACTCTCTAGTAGATAGAGAATGTGAAGCTCTAGAGAGAGAGAGAGCTTCCTTCGGACAACTTTCACTTTATTTTTTTTCTTCCTTGGCGTAACAGTCTGTAACTTAAGAACGCAAGAGTCAAGCAGAAGATTCCCACCACCCAAATGTTATATTACCATTGTATCCTCCTTGTTAACCGAATCTAATCAAACCACAACTAAACCCGGTTCGGACCACGTTCCCCCTTAAAAAATTTCAGATTAATGATTTTTTGATAAAAATCAATGAAATAGCTATGAGTTATGAGATATATAATTCAAAATAATTCAATACATAAAAAAAATTCTAAGGAATCGAGGGTTTTAATTTTATGAATAGTTGTGATCGGTCAGTGGGATTCTTCTATCAATGCACCCGGTTTAGTAATTTAATAATATTTGTATTGGGAGTGGTTTGTTAGTAGTAGGGTGGGGGCAGTCTTGTAAGATATACTTAGTAGGAGATGAAGTGTGGTCAAGGCTCTCTCTACTATGTGAACCAAACATCCAATGATAGAATTTTTAACGGTAAAATTATAATTATTTTGGGAAACAACATTTTAAATACCTTGATTGAGACAACCAAAGTCTCATATATATTTTTATTTATTTTGTCAGCCTCATCTTTTTTCTTCTCTTCTGAGGAAATTAAGGATATAATTTTCCCTAATTTTCGTGAAAATACTTGTAGACAAACGGTTGAGTGTGACAATTTTGCTAAACTTATCTTCTTTCAGCTTTTTTTTTTTCCTTTTTCAATTCATGGGGGGGGAGCTAAATACATAATCTCATCAACATATAAGAATATATCATAACTATTGTTATGAGTACTGGTAGTGGTATCCATGCAAATCATTGTGTAGCTCATAATATGAAGTTCATTAATTGATCAATAACCTGAGTTATTCAATGTATATATTTCATATAAATCGTACAGTAATATGTATCATATGATTTTCTTTGATTTTTTGAATCTTCATGGAATAATTCACGTGATGTGAACGCGTAGTATTATTGTTCTTCACTTTTGACAAAATAAAATAAAGTATTATTCTTCACATGCAATTAAAAAAAAAACAAATATCGTTCATATATGCCAAATAGAGTCAATATATATCTATGTTTTTAGTTAAATACCCTACATTAGCATTCAATCAAATGTGAGAAAAATTCCTAAAAACAATTAAAATCCAATAACATTGAACTCCTTATTGAAGTATTTAATTTAAGGCAAGTAATTATGGTAATTTGGAGGAAGAAATAACATCTACTACAAAAGGATGAGGAGGAGCCTTTGAGTGAAGAAGATGCTTCCAGATTGTCGGTATGACATAAGCTTCATGCACATGGGACATGTTCTTCGCATTCTCTTTTCCTTTTGTCCCATGTGTCTTCTCCTCAATCATCAGTCTTTCTTTTATTAATCTTCATGCGAACAACTATTAATATTTTAACACTCTGGCCATTGATTGATTCATCTAAAACAACTTAATTGATTAACAATTATGGGTATTTACCAAGCCTAATATTAAAAAAAAAGTGTTGCAGAAAAGTATTGCAAAGGTAGCAAACCATCACTAATCCTCTCTCTAACTGAAAATGGGATTGGTTTAGATTATCCCAAACCAAACAAATTGCAGCTTTTTCTTTTGGGTTGAGCCCACAAACGAACCGGATGGTTTAGTGGGTCCATATATCCACTAAAACAACCGCATCATCAAGCGAGACTATGTACAGATAAAAGTGGGGAATACAAATAAAATTGAGAAGATCCATCCAACGGAGCAGATTGGCCACAAAAGAAAAACAGGCTGTACAGAACGGGTCCTACCATCTGCCGTGACGGTGATTACACGAGTGTCTCTATCAAGACAAAACGAAACATATAAAACTAGTGCAAGCAACATTGTTAGGGTCCGTCCAACTAGGTGTGTTTGTCATGCGTGAAACTCAAACTTAAACCCTTCATTCATTACATTGTTGACTGAGTATAATGTAAACTCGTTATACTAAAACTAGTAGTATTAAATTCTTCGTTTACCAACCAATTAATAATCTCTCTTATTCAATCACGACCGTAAATACGTATAAACTATTCGGTCAACAACGGATAAACTACAAACCAGAAGATTATGATAATATCTTTTTGACTTGTTTTTTATTCCATGAACATAATTAAAGCATTGCTCAAAGTGTTGACCAACTACATCTTTTCTGGCCACCAAAAGTATCAACTCAGGCCTGGTCTTAACAAGCTATAACAAAGAACACGACCTGGATTCATCTCCATTTCCACATCTATAACATTTCCTCTCCATGTTGGCAAGTATCGAGCTAGAGGGATCTGATATTATTCAAAACTCCAGTTACTAATGCCCTTAGTCTAGAACTGAAACATTCAAGTTAACTCATCTGTCTTTTTGAGAGTTCAAAAAAAACAGGAGATTACGACATTGCCTTCTAATCGGATGATTTATATTAACAAGTAGATGACAATGTGAAATTAACCCGTATCATAACCCAAATAGTATTATTAACTGTAAGGAATGTAAATTGTCTACTCTGCAAACCGAATAACTGTAAGGAATGTAATTGTCTACTCTTTGCAATTTTAAAAAAAAAAAGCCTTTCATTTTTGAACATCAAAGATACTATAAAAACATAAATTTATTCGCGTTCTCATTCACATAAAATCCAAAATATAATTATAATTAGATAATAAGTTAATACAGTCCAAAATCATAACCATCCTCTTCCTCTTCAACTTGGTCTTCTTCATAGAATTTCTCATCAGTGTTCATCTCGTATACTTCTTCTTCATCCTCTTCGGCTTCAGCTTCTTCTTCTTCAATTTCACCTTCCTGCTTCTTCTCTGTAACTGTCTCGGTCCTCGGTTTCTTGGGGGAAATCTCACCTGGCTGAAAGAAGAAGAAAATTGTATTAAGACCTGGAAGTGAAGGAAACAAGAAGAGATGGTAATAAAACTTACCGAATCGAAGAGCTCGACCAAAAGATCAGGGTTGCAGAGCCTACTGAGTTTCTGTATATTAAGACTCAAAATCAGAAACACGAGAAAAAACTCCAAACGAAAGAAAGATATGTATGTTGTTACCTTTCTCTCAAGCATTCTGCTACAAGCTTCCAAAGCTGTGGCTGGTGGAGGCGCGTTCTTTGCTTCCTCAGCACGTTTTTGTCGCTTTTCCTTTCTACATTTCGCCACAGATGCTTTAGAAGCTTCCACAAGATTTCTTGCGTGTTCTGGGCAATTACCATTGCTCGCGTTGAATGCTTCATTAGCCGTCTTCAGAGCTGCTTCCTTAGCTGCTTGCTCCTACATATATTATAATTACAATTTAAGAAGGAATACAAGAGAAGATGAATGAATATAGCAGCCTATCACCTTAAGCCAGTCTCCGTTAAGAAATTCCCATGATTTCTTCACTGCTTGTTTTTCGTCCTCGTCAAGAAAACAGCCATCCACCTGTTGGGACACAGTGAAAATAGTATGACCTACCATCAAAAAATGTAAAGCGAAACTGTTGCAAGGAAAATAGACTAAAGAGTTCCATCTTCTAGGTTAAACATTCTACTTAGAATCTAATACAACAGAAAGGACGCAAAATTAATGCCCACCACAGGATCACCATCGAGGTCAGAAAGATTGTCTGATTCATCCGAAGCTTCAGCTTTCCAATATGTTTCTCCTTTTCCTTCACTTTTCTCTGAGAGACAGACAGCACACACAAAATTCTCAAGAGCTCTCAAACTAAACAATAAAAAACTTTAATCTACTTGGATAGATGTTTAAGCTTTTACCAATCCCTTCCTCGTTTTCTTCTCTAGCTGCTTTTTCCATTCTCTCTTTCTCTGCTCGCTGGAAAGCAGGAGGATCCGACCCACCAACAATTCCACCAGAAACTCTCATGAACTGCCGGAATAAATTTGTAAAAGAAAAGTAACTCTCAGGAGCCATTTTTCAAGGACTCGCCAGTTGCATAACCTTAAAAAATGAAAAGAGACAAGTCCGGAGACTTACCTTAACGTGACAGTCCTTACATAATCCATAATCAAAACGTTCTGAATCCTTATGTTTACAGTTCACTACTTCTTTGTCGGAATTTGCTCTCGGGGTAAAAGGTTCTTCACGCAATATAGTTTCGCTTTTATTGAGCTCGTCAACCTAGCCACCAAGCATGTACAACAATTGAAAATACAAATCAACAAGTAATATGAGGCAAAAAAATTGCATAATGACAACATCTAATTAGCGAATAACTCTACAACCAGAAACAATTTGTAACTGTGAAATAACTCACAGTTAAACTTGCAGCCTCGGTATTAGCAAACTCATTCAATCTTTTGGCTATTGTTGCTCCACACATATGCACAATGTGTGCCTGAGAAACACACATCAAATCGAAACATCATTGCTAGCTCTAATCTTATAACAATATTCTTTTAAAAAGCTAAAATCAGATTCTTACAATATCTGTCGTCGAGCATATGATACCATGAGAAAGGGCAGCTATGTAAATTGCTGCTCCACATATTCCACTTGGTTTCCGGCCGGTCTGCAAGCCAGCCAATGGTCAACATTAACACAAGCCAGAAAAATAACTAGTCTTAAGACAAAGACCATGTAAGGTAACTATAAATTAAAAAGAGGAGTCGAGTCACACCTGCATCCAATCTCTCTTCATACTAGCTATAATGTTCGTAGCTGTTTCCATGACCTGTGTTGTTGTTCTATAGTCATGTGCACCTTTCAATAAGCCTGCAAGTGTGTGTGTGTGATGAAATTAGAATTTGATACAACTGTTTATATTTGACTGATATTCACACCTCACTTAAAAAAAGAAGAAGAATATGAGCCAAAAGAGGACATAATTACCGTTCGTGAATCGAGGAATGAAGATTGAAGGATCAACAAGCTCCTCAAGGTTCGGGTTATCCACCAAGTAGAGCAGTTCACAGAGTTGCAAGTACACATGACCTAACTCGTAACTAGACCAAAAAAAAAATTGAAATGAAACCAATACCCGCATTAGTCAGTAGACTAAACAAGTAACTAGGGAAATGAAAAGCATTCCTCATCTTACACGCAAACTCGAAGGTAGCTAGAAAAATCTATAAGAAGAACCGGAAGGTTCTTTTTCCTGCAGATGAGGAAAAAATTTAGGTCAATGGGAAACATATTAACTGAGGGAGAGAAAACTGTAATAAGAATCCAACCTGCAAGTCAAGTAGAGACAGGAAGACAATACTAGCTCAGATCTGCGCCCTTTGGTGAAGTTTTGGTCAGCTGCCACCTAGAGAAGATAGAATCTATAAGACAAGAGACAGAAGAAGATATGTAAAAAAAAAAAAAAGACCAAACATACATCAAATAATCGGGAGGCCATTCCAACGACATCATCTTGATCCCCAATTTGCAACGCATCTCTCAAATTCATAAGCTCATCTCTAGCTGCACAAAACAAAAACAAAAAAAAAGGATCAAATTTGACACAAAGGTAACACAATGCAGTAACCGAAATAAAGACAATACCTATTCTACTTCTCCTTGCACGTGAGCTTGTAATCCCACTCTGAACACTACTCACTATGTTACCTGACGCTTGACTCTGCAGCACACACATCAAATTAAAAAAAAAAAGATAAGTCTATTCTATGATTAGACAATAATAATAATAATCTCAAATCTCATTCTAGGGTCTAAAGAAGCAGGGATGGTATAGAGTACCTGTCCAGCAGCATTCTTAATGAATGTAACTTCTTCAGAAAAATTGTAATTTTCCAATATCCTCCCACATAAATCACATGCCCTGAATCAACGAAGCTCGTTATCATAAACTCACTACAAACCTTCAAATCGAAAACACTTACAAAGCAGAGTCGTAGGGTCGACATCCTGTAACTTTCTTCGCGCAATGTTTACACCACACCATGCGGGCGACGGCGAGATCAAGTGGAGAGGGATTAGGCTTTACTTTAATCGTCTTCGCGACACTCATGCTTTTTCTATCACGCTCGGCTCGTCTAAGACTCTCGCGCTAGGTTATTTTAATGGGCCTTTATTTCGCAGGCCTGTTTCATTAACATTATTAGCCTGTATTATTTTTCTAAACAGGCTCATCCGTTTTATTAAATGGCCCGTCCAACTAGGTGTGTTTGTCATGCGTGAAACTAAAACATTAAACCCTTCATTCATTACATTGTTGACTGAGT
>CAJHQQ010002548.1:0-62732 GCA_905132885.1 Moricandia moricandioides
AAAAATCACCAGATCCGAAACCAGAGCAAACAGAGGAGTAATCCTATCTTACCTACTCAAAGCGCAGGACAACCGCCAAGATGCCCATGCATCACCAAATCCTAAAGCTTATCAAGGTAAGACGTCTAAACTCCAAACGAAGAGATGACAGCTAACTTGCTGTTCTATTGGTACAGGGGTGGAGAATAGTTCGATGTCTCGAACTTCTTCAAGGCGAGGGTATGATGCAGGACATCAAATCAGCATCAACCATGGAGAAAGAAATCAGGAGAAAATCAGTGGAGAACAAGAAGCTGAGAAGAGTTTAAAGAGGCCAACCCAGACATATGTGCAATCAAAACACCATATCTTACAAACCAGGAGGAATTTATCCATAAAACCAGTTTTGTTGGATTCGACACTCAACAAGAGCACACGGCGAATTGGTTTCATGTAAAAAGGATTAAATGGTTTAGAAGATATGTCATTTTCAAGACAAAGGATGGCCCGACTTGCTTTATTTGGAAAGCTCATTGGATTTAATCATTTGCAAACCAAACATTGGCGAACAGGGGAGACATATAACCATTCAGGAGATGCATACAACCAACCAGGAGAGTCAGACACGTTCTTACAATGCACCAGCATCCACCAAATATCCAGAATCAACCAAGCTCTACTTGCCATTTTTTGGAGTCAAAATCAATCAAGCTCAACAGCTCTTTTCCATCAAGCTGGCACGACTTCTACCAATACTTCTGCAGTAAAGAAGTTCCTAAGAAGCTTTAACCTACAGCCTTAAACCTTCCAGATACAAAAACATCATTCCAGCCCTTGAATCAAGCCAATGGATCCACAAAATCATTCCAACGGCTAGTTTTCTTTTTGTTTGATTTCTTTCCCTTTTCTAGATTTAGACTTATGTTTCTGAGCATATATAAGGTCCCTTAGGCGTGCTGTAATATTCACCTTTCAATCTCTAAGAAATTATATTCAGTTTATTTTGTTTTATCAAAGTTTGTCTTTGCATAAAATCTGTCTTTAGGATTTCATTGAGAGAGTCAGTGTGTTTATAGATTCGTGTGTCTTAGGCTGTTGAGAGAGTCATCATCCCTTGGATATCCCAGATTGAGAGAGTCAATCAGACCACCAGATTGAGAGAGTCAATCATCTTCAACCACCATCTCTACCGACATCCATCTTCCGCACAGCTTCTTGGATCACTTTGATCACCAATTTGAGGCCATGTTCATGGAGTGATTTTGTTTCTATATCATTTGGTATCAGAGCTAAAAGCTCCTATCAGGTTGTTTCTATCTTTTATTTTCTTTGTTATCTCATTCGTAAAACCATATAAAAAAAGGATTGTCATTGTTTTTCTTTGAGTTTCGATTTTTGCCATTTTTGTGTTCTTATTGTTCTTATTACTTAAAAAAACGAAAAGAAGAAGTTAGTAGTGTTTGATCTTTAGAAACAATTTGAAAAAACCAAAAGAATCTGTTTGCATTTAGTTCTTAGTCATATTTCCTTTTCTAGTATATCTGCATACCAAAAAGAGAGCCATAGCATTTTGTCTAGATTTATTGCATTTCTTGACTTTCCTTTTGCTATTAATTTCGAATTGCACCCAAAAGAAAAGTAAATAACTATATCATTTCTTGCATACCATATTGCTTGCATTAAAAAAAAAGGAATATTGCATCATATTTTTCATTTTATCATTGCACTTCGAATTTGCATCATTCATAAAGCATCGTTCCATTTGAAGTTGGTCCCAGTATTCCTTTATTTCACTAATCTAAGTAAAGGGGGATATCATCTCAATTAATTTCGTGCATAACATATATTTGTTTCATCATTTTGATTGCATTAAAAAAAAAAAAAAAAAAAGAGAAAAGAACAACATTTCATCAGTCTATTTAAATTCTGTCCAAGCATACATATATTATTGCCTTCCTAGTTATTATTTCACTTATATTTGACGCCAATACCTATCGAACACTTAACCCACGAGTTTGTGTTATTCCAGGGACAGTGGGAGATGAAGAGAAAAGTGAATATGATTGGGAACAAGAAGACCAACTCCTAACTGATGAAGAAGGCTGTTATGAAATGATCAGTGGATAGATGATTGTTCCAGCACTGATTATGATGATGATCCAGATGGTAGAGAGCTTGAACCAGAACCACCAGACCATTATCAAGACAACACCATCTCCATAGATTGGTCAAGAGAAGAAGTGGATCAAGAAAATAACCATGAGGTTAAACTGTGTCAAGAAGAAACTGAATCCTAGATCAGTCTAGATATACACAGCCATCATGAAGAGGAGTCTCATGGAGTAGAAACAGAGGATTGTTTCAATGAAGACGAAGAAAATGAATCAGAAGAGGTTTATCTAGAAGATGGCATTGATGATAACTCAGAGCATGAGTCATATGTGGAAGATAGGCCATGGTGTGAAATACCATACTCTGATCATGAGGAGGAACACCAGGATGAAACTGATTCCCAAATCAGTTCACACTATTATGAAGCAAGTCTTGAAAATGGGACAGCAAGTGAGCATGATTTGCTGAAGAAGAAGAAACTTTGAGTGAGGCTGTAAGAAGTGATGGAGAGTATGAGCCAAGATACATCAAATATGCAGGCCATCACGAAGGACCAGATGCTTACCTGAAGTGGGAGAAAGACTTGGAGCAATGGTTTACACTTCACCAAGTTAAAGAGGATGAGAAACCAATAATTGCTGAGGATACCCTAACCGAGTATGCATATTGGTGGTATGATTATGATGCTCCCTGGACAGAAATGAAGGAGCTACTACGTGAGGAGTTTGTGACAGGAGCTGAGACCAACAAGGAATCTCATTTCAGGCGCCCAGATGTATTTCCTAAGCCAAGGATATTGATTCTAGCACCCATGCCAACTCCAAAGATTAAGCCAAAGAAGATGTGTGGTCCTAAGTCAAAGGAGGTCACGTGCAATACCTCCAGCAGAAAAAGAAACAATAAGAGTGTTGCCAAGAAAAAATCAAAGGAACAGCATGGGCAACCAAAGGCAGTACCAAAGAAAGGAACTCAAGAGAAGCAGAATTCAAATATGAGTTCTCTACATATGATTAAGCCTCAAGCAACTTTTCAGTGGTTTAAAGGAGCTTTACAGCTACCTAAGAAGAAGAAAGAGGTGAGGTCTACAGTTCCAACACAGAAAGTTCCAACAAAGTCAGAACAACAAACCAAGAGACACAGGCAATATCCAAAGGAGAAGATAGAGCAATGTAAGTCTTCTGAACTTTCAAAAATAGCTAGCATAATCTGTTATAGATGCCATCAAAAAGGTCATTATGCTGTAGCTTGTCCAAGTAGATCAGTAGAGACTTCACACCTAGCAACACCAGAAATAAATGTATTTAAAGATAATCTTGCTGAGTAGTCCCTGAGATGTCTATTTCTAGTGTAATACACTTGTCTTTGCCAAGAGATGTTGATGCAGGAATTAATGATAACTTTGAGGAGAACTGCCCAGAAGCAGAACATATTCCAAGCCAAAGTGATTATAAAATCTCAGCCAACACCAATCAGTGCCCTCAAATCAGTGATGATACTTGGTAATCTAGTAAGTGATAAACATGAACTTGTTGATTACTGGAATCATACTTTAAATAGTCATACTTTCAAGTATTCAGTTTTCGTTGATTCTAGCTCAGATATAATACACTTGCTCTTTCCCTTAAGTGTCAAGACAGAAACAGGAACCAATGGAGTACTCAAAGACTGGAGAGAAAAATCACCAGATCCGAAACCAGAGCAAAACAGAGGAGTAATCATATCTTACCTACTCAAAGGAGAACCCCAAGATGCCCCATGCATCACCAAACCTAAAGCTTATCAAGTTGGACTCTAAACTCCCAAAGAAGGATGACAGCTAACTTGCTTTCTATTGGTACAGGAGAAATAGTTTCGAGGTCGAAACTTCTTCAAGGGGGAGGGTATGATGAGGACATCAAATCAGCATCAACCATGGAGAAAGAAATCAGGAGAAAATCAGTGGAGAACAAGAAGCTGAGAAGAGTTAAAGAGGCCAACCCAGACATATGTGCAATCAAAACACCATATCTTACAAACCAGGAGGAATTTATCCATAAAACCAGTTTTGTTGGATTCTACACTCAACAAGAGCACACGGCGAATTGGTTTCATGTAAAAAGGATTAATGGTTTAGAAGATATGTCATTTTCAAGACAAAGGTGGCCCGACTTGCTTTATTTGGAAGCTCATTGGATTAATCATTTGCAAACCAAACATTGGCGACCAGGGGAGACATATAACCATTCAGGAGATGCATACAACCAACCAGGAGAGTCAGACACGTTCTTACAATGCACCAGCATCCACCAAATTATCCAGAATCAACCAAGGCTCTACTTGCCATTTTTGGAGTCAAAATCAATCAATGCTCAACAGCTCTTTTCCCATCAAGCTTGGCACGACTTCTACCAATATTTCTGCAGTAAAGAAGTTCCTAAGAAGCTTACCTACAGCCTTAAACCTTCCAGATACAAAGACATCATTCCAGCCCTTGAATCAAGCCAATGGATCCACAAAATCTTCCAACGGCTAGTTTTCTTTTTGTTTGATTTCTTTCCCTTTTTCTAGATTTAGACTTATGTTTCTGAGCATATATAAGGTCCCTTAGGAATGCTGTAATATTCACCTTTCAATCTCTAAGAAATATATTCAGTTTATTTTGTTTTATCAAAGTTTGTCTTTGCATAAAATCTGTCTTTAGGATTTCATTGAGAGAGTCAGTGTGTTCTATAGATTCGTGTGTCTTAGGCTGTTGAGAGAGTCATCATCCCTTGGATATCACAGATTGAGAGAGTCAATCAGACCACCAGATTTAGAGAGTCAATCATCTTCACCACCATCTCTACCGACATCCATCTTCCGCAACAGCTTCTTGGATCACTTTGAGCACCATTTGAGGCCATGTTCATGGAGTGATTTTGTGCCTGTATCATTTGGTATCAGAGCTAAAAGCTCCTATCAGGTTGTTTCTATCTTTTATTTGCTTTGTTATTTCATTCGTAAAATCATATAAAAAAAAGGATTGTCATTGTTTTTCTTTGAGTTTTGATTTTTGCCATTTTTGTGTTCTTATTGTTCTTATTACTTAAAAAAAACGAAAAAGAAGAAGTTAGTAGTGTTTGATCTTTAGAAACAATTTGAAAAACCAAAAGAATATGTTTGCATTTAGTTTTTAGTCATATTTCCTTTTCTAGTATATCTGCATACCAAAAAGAGAGCCATAGCATTTTGTCTGATTTATTGCATTTCTTGACTTTCCTTTTGCTATTAATTTCGAATTGCACCCAAAGAAAAGTAAATAAATATATCATTTCTTGCATACCATATTGCTTGCATTAAAAAAAAAGGAATATTGCATCATATTTTTCATTTTATCATTGCACTTCGAATTTGCATCATTCATAAAGCATCGTTCCATTTGAAGTTGGTCCCAGTATTCTTTATTTCACTAATCTAAGTAAAGGGGGATATCATCTCAATTAATTTCGTGCATAACATATATTTGTTTCATCATTTTGATTGCATTAAAACAAAAAAAAAAGAGAAAAGAAATACATTTCATCAGTTTATTTAAATTCTGTCCAAGCATACATATATTATTGCCTTCCTAGTTATTATTTCACTTATATTTGACGCCAATACCTATTGAACACTTAACCCACGAGTTTGTGTTATTCCAGGGACAATGGGAGATGAAGAGAAAAGTGAATATGATTGGGAACAAGAAGACCAACTCCTAACTGATGAAGAAGGCTGTTATGAAAATGATCAGTGGATAGATGATTGTTCCAGCACTGATTATGATGATGATCCAGATGGTAGAGAGCTTGAACCAGAACCACCAGACCATTATCAAGACAACACCATCTCCATAGATTGGTCAAGAGAAGAAGTGGATAAGAAAATAACCATGAGGTTAAACTGTGTCAAGAAGAAACTGAATCCAAGATCAGTCTAGATATACACAGCCATCATGAAGAGGAGTCTCATGGAGTAGAAACAGAGGATTGTTTCAATGAAGACGAAGAAAATGAATCAGAAGAGGTTTATCTAGAAGATGGCTTTGATGATAACTCAGAGCATGAGTCATATGTGGAAGATAGGCCATGGTGTGAAATACCATACTCTGATCATGAGGAGGGACACCAGGATGAAACTGATTCCCAAATCAGTTCACACTATTATGAAGCAAGTCTTGAAAATGGGACAGCAAGTGAGCATGATTTTGCTGAAGAAGAAGAAACGTTGAGTGAGGCTGTAAGAAGTGATGGAGAATATGAGCCAAGATACATCAAATATGCAGGCCATCACGAAGGACCAGATGCTTACCTGAAGTGGGAGAAAGACTTGGAGCAATGGTTTACACTTCACCAAGTTAAAGAGGATGAGAAACCAATAATTGCTGAGGATACCCTAACCGAGTATGCATATTGGTGGTATGATTATGATGCTTCCTGGACAGAAATAAAGGAGCTACTACGTGAGGAGTTTGTGACAGGAGCTGAGAGCAACAAGGAATCTCATTTCAGGCGCCCACATGTATTTCCTAAGCCAAGGATATTGATTCTAGCACCCATGCCAACTCCAAATATTAAGCCAAAGAAGATGTGTGGTCCTAAGTCAAAGGAGGTCACGTGCAATACCTCCAGCAGAAAAAGAAACAATAAGAGAGTTGCCAAGAAAAAATCAAAGGAACAGCATGGGCAACCAAAGGCAGTACCAAAGAAAGGAACTCAAGAGAAGCAGAATTCAAATATGAGTTCTCTACATATGATTTAAGCCTCAAGCAACTTTTCAGTGGTTTAAAGGAGCTTTACAGCTACCTAAGAAGAAGAAAGAGGTGAGGTCTACAGTTCCAACACAGAAAGTTCCAACAAAGTCAGAACAACAAACCAAGAGACACAAGCAATATCCAAAGGAGAAGATAGAGCAATGTAAGTCTTCTGAACTTTCAAAAATAGCTAGCATAATCTGTTATAGATGCCATAAAAAAGGTCATTATTCTGTAGCTTGTCCAAGTAGATCAGTAGAGACTTCACACCTAGCAACACCAGAAATAAATGTATTTAAAGATAATCTTGCTGAGTAGTCCCTGAGATGTCTATTTCTAGTGTAATACACTTGTCTTTGCCAAGAGATGTTGATGCAGGAATTAGTGATAACTTTGAGGAGAACTGCCCAGAAGCAGAAACATTCCAAGCCAATGTGATTATCAAATCTCAGCCAACACCAATCAGTGCCCTCAAATCAGTGATGATACTTGGTAATCTAGTAAGTGATAAACATGAACTTGTTGATTACTGGAATCATACTTTAACTAGTCATAATTTCAAGTATTCAGTTTTCGTTGATTCTAGCTCAGATATAATACACTTGCTCTTTCCCTTAAGTGTCAAGACAGAAACAGGAACCAATGGAGTACTCAAAGACTGGAGAGAAAAATCACCAGATCCGAAACCAGAGCAAAACAGAGGAGTAATACTATCTTACCTACTCAAAGGAGAACCCCAAGATGCCCCATGCATCACCAAACCTAAAGCTTATCAAGGTAAGACTCTAAACTCCCAAAGAAGGATGACAGCTAACTTGCTTTCTATTGGTACAGGAGAAATAGTTTCGAGGTCGAAACTTCTTCAAGGGGGAGGGTATGATGAGGACATCAAATCAGCATCAACCATGGAGAAAGAAATCAGGAGAAAATCAGTGGAGAAGAAGAAGCTGAGAAGAGTTAAAGAGGCCAACCCAGACATATGTGCAATCAAAACGCCATATCTTACAAACCAGGAGGAATTTATCCATAAAACCAGTTTTGTTGTATTCTACACTCAAAAAGAGCACACGGCGAAATGGTTTCATGTAAAAAGGATTAATGGTTTAGAAGATATGTCATTTTCAAGACAAAGGTGGCACGACTTGCCTTATTTGGAAGCTCATTGGATTAATCATTTGCAAACCAAACATTGGCGACCAGGGGAGACATTTAACCATTCAGGAGATGCATACAACCAACCAGGAGAGTCAGACACGTTCTTACAATGCACCAGCATCCACCAAATTATCCAGAATCAACCAAGGCTCTACTTACCATTTTTGGAGTCAAAATCAATCAATGCTCAACAGCTCTTTTCCCATCAAGCTTGGCACGACTTCTACCAATATTTGTGCAGTAAAGAAGTTCCTAAGAAGCTTACCTACAGCCTTATACCTTCCAGATACAAAGACATCATTCCAGCCCTTGAATGAAGCCAATGGATCCACAAAATCTTCCAACGGCTAGTTTTCTTTTTGTTTGATTTCTTTCCCTTTTTCTATATTTAGACTTATGTTTCTGAGCATATATAAGGTCCCTTAGGCGTGCTGTAATATTCACCTTTCAATCTCTAAGAAATATATTCAGTTTATTTTGTTTTATCAAAGTTTGTCTTTGCATAAAATCTGTCTTTAGGGTTTCATTGAGAGAGTCAGTGTGTTCTATAGATTCGTGTGTCTTAGGCTGTTGAGAGAGTCATCATCCCTTGGATATCACAGATTGAGAGAGTCAATCAGACCACCAGATTGAGAGAGTCAATCATCTTCACCACCATCTCTGCCGACATCCATCTTCCGCACCAGCTTCTTGGATCACTTTGATCACCATTTGAGGCCATGTTCATGGAGTGATTTTGTGCCTATATCATTTGGTATCAGAGCTAAAATCTCCTATCAGGTTGTTTCTATCTTTTATTTGCTTTGTTATTTCATTCGTAAAACCATATAAAAAAAGGATTGTCATTGTTTTTCTTTGAGTTTCGATTTTTGCCATTTTTGTGTTCTTATTGTTCTTATTACTTAAAAAAAATGAAAAGAAGAAGTTAGTAGTGTTTGATCTTTAGAAACAATTTGAAAAACCAAAAGAATCTGTTTGCATTTAGTTCTTAGTCATATTTCCTTTTCTAGTATATCTGCATACCAAAAAGAGAGCCATAGCATTTTGTCTGATTTATTGCATTTCTTGACTTTCCTTTTGCTATTAATTTCGAATTGCACCCAAAGAAAAGTAAATAAATATATCATTTCTTGCATACCATATTGCTTGCATTAAAAAAAGGAATATTGCATCATATTTTTCATTTTATCATTGCACTTCGAATTTGCATCATTCATAAAGCATCGTTCCATTTGAAGTTGGTCCCAGTATTCTTTATTTCACTAATCTAAGTAAAGGGGGATATCATCTCAATTAATTTCGTGCATAACATATATTTGTTTCATCATTTTGATTGCATTAAAACAAAAAAAAAAGAGAAAAGAAAAACATTTCATCAGTTTATTTAAATTCTGTCCAAGCATACATATATTATTGCCTTCCTAGTTATTATTTCACTTATATTTGACGCCAATAACTATTGAACACTTAACCCACGAGTTTGTGTTATTCCAGGGACAATGGGAGATGAAGAGAAAAGTGAATATGAATGGGAACAAGAAGACCAACTCCTAACTGATGAAGAAGGCTGTTATGAAAATGATCAGTGGATAGATGATTGTTCCAGCACTGATTATGATGATGATCCAGATGGTAGAGAGCTTGAACTAGAACCACCAGACCATTATCAAGACAACACCATCTCCATAGATTGGTCAAGAGAAGAAGTGGATCAAGAAAATAACCATGAGGTTAAACTGTGTCAAGAAGAAACTGAATCCAAGATCAGTCTAGATATACACAGCCATCATGAAGAGGAGTCTCATGGAGTAGAAACAGAGGATTGTTTCAATGAAGACGAAGAAAATGAATCAGAAGAGGTTTATCTAGAAGATGGCTTTGATGATAAATCAGAGCATGAGTCATATGTGGAAGATAGGCCATGGTGTGAAATACCATACTCTGATCATGAGGAGGAACACCAGGATGAAACTGATTCCCAAATCAGTTCACACTATTATGAAGCAAGTCTTGAAAATGGGACAGCAAGTGAGCATGATTTTGCTGAAGAAGAAGAAACGTTGAGTGAGGCTGTAAGAAGTGATGGAGAGTATGAGCCAAGATACATCAAATATGCAGGCCATCACGAAGGACCAGATGCTTACCTGAAGTGGGAGAAAGACTTGGAGCAATGTTTTACACTTCACCAAGTTAAAGAGGATGAGAAACCAATAATTGCTGAGGATACCCTAACCAAGTATGCATATTGGTGGTATGATTATGATGCTTCCTGGACAGAAATGAAGGAGCTACTACGTGAGGAGTTTGTGACAGGAGCTGAGAGCAACAAGGAATCTCATTTCAGGCGCCCACATGTATTTCCTAAGCCAAGGATATTGATTCTAGCACCCATGCCAACTCCAAATATTAAGCCGAAGAAGATGTGTGGTCCTAAGTCAAAGGAGGTCACGTGCAATACCTCCAGCAGAAAAAGAAACAATAAGAGAGTTGCCAAGAAAAAATCAAAGGAACAGCATGGGCAACCAAAGGCAGTACCAAAGAAAGGAACTCAAGAGAAGCAGAATTCAAATATGAGTTCTCTACATATGATTAAGCCTCAAGCAACTTTTCAGTGGTTTAAAGGAGCTTTACAGCTACCTAAGAAGAAGAAAGAGGTGAGGTCTACAGTTCCAACACAGAAAGTTCCAACAAAGTCAGAACAACAAACCATGAGACACAAGCAATATCCAGGGGAGACATATAACCATTCAGGAGATGCATACAACCAACCAGGAGAGTCAGACACCTTCTTACAATGCACCAGCATCCACCAAATTATCCAGAATCAACCAAGGCTCTACTTGCCATTTTTGGAGTCAAAATCAATCAATGCTCAACAGCTCTTTTCTCATCAAGCTTGGCACGACTTCTACCAATATTTCTGCAGTAAAGAAGTTCATAAGAAGCTTACCTACAGCCTTAAACCTTCCAGATACAAAGACATCATTCCAGCCCTTGAATCAAGCCAATGGATCCCCAAAATCTTCCAACGGCTAGTTTTCTTTTTGTTTAACTTCTTTCCCTTTTTCTATATTTAGACTTATGTTTCTGAGCATATATAAGCTCCCTTAGGCGTGCTGTAATATTCACCTTTCAATCTCTAAGAAATATATTCAGTTTATTTTGTTTTATCAAAGTTTGTCTTTGCATAAAATCTGTCTTTAGGATTTCATTGAGAGAGACAGTGTGTTCTATAGATTCGTGTGTCTTAGGCTGTTGAGAGAGTCATCATCCCTTGGATATCACAGATTGAGAGAGTCAATCAGACCACCAGATTGAGAGAGTCAATCATCTTCACCACCATCTCTACCGACATCCATCTTCCGCACCAGCTTCTTGGATCACTTTGATCACCATTTGAGGCCATGTTCATGGAGTGATTTTGTGCCTGTATCAATTCTGGTTTTATTAGTATCAGGAAGAAAATGCCAAATCTCCAAAGAGGGCAAACTGGGATCACTTCGGTTAAAAGTGGGATAACTTCTTCATCATAAGTCCAATTATATTGATTCAACTTCAGGGTGATTATCCACTGATTTATAAGTCCAAATAAAGCTTCTTACATATTGATTAATTCTGGTTTGATTAGAATCAAGAAGAAATTGCCAAATCTCCAAACAGGATAAACTGGAGTTACTTCGTTTAAAAGTGGGATAACTTCTTCATCATAACTCCTACGATCTTAATTCAAATTCAGGGTGATACTAAACTGATTTATGAGTCCAAATCAAGCTTCTTACATCGTGATTCATTCTGGTTTTATTTGTATCAAGAAGAAATTGTCAAATCTCCAAATAGGATAAACTGGAATCATTTCGGTTAAAAGTGGGATAACTTCTTTATCATAACTCCAATGATATTGATTCAACTTCAGGATGATTCTCCACTGATTTATGAGTCCAAATAGAGCTTCTTACTTCTTGATTCATTCTGGTTTTATTAGTATCAAGAATAAATTGCCAAATCTCCAAACAGGACAAACTAGAATCACTTCGGTTAAAAGTGGGATAACTTCTTCATTATAACTCCTATGATATTGATTCAATTTCAGGGTGATTCTAGAATGATTTAGGCGTCCAAATCAAGATACTTACATCGTGATTCATTCTGGTTTGATTAGAATCAAGAAGAAATTGCCAAATCTCCAAACAAGATAAACTGGAATCACTTCGGTTAAAAGTGGAATAACTTCTTCATCGTAAGTCCAATGATATTGATTCAACTTCAGGATGATTCTGCACTGATTTATGAGTCCAAATCAAGCTTCTTACATCTTGATTCATTTTGGTTTGATTAGAATCAAGAAGAAATTACCAAATCTCTAAACAGGGTAAACTGGAGTCACTTCGGTTAAAAGTGGGATAACTTCTTCATCGTTACTCCTATGATCTTGCTTCAACTTCAGGGTGGTTCTACACTGATTTATTAGTCCAAATCAAGCTTCTTACATCGTGATTCATTCTGGTTTTATTAGTATCAAGAAGAAATAGCCAAATCTCCAAACAAGGCAAACTGGAATCACTTCGGTTAAAAGTGGGATAACTTCTTCTTCATAACTCCTATGATAGTGATTCAACTTCAGGGTGATTCTACACTGATTTATGAGTCCAAATAAAGCTTCTTACATCTTGGTTCATTATTTTTTTATTAGTATCAAGAAGAAATTGCCAAATCTCCAAATAGGGCAAACTGGAATCACTTCGGTTAAAAGTGGGATAACTTCTTCATCATAACTCCAATGATATTTATTCAACTTCAGGATGATTCTCCACTGATTTATGAGTCCAAATAGAGCTTCTTACTTCTTGATTCATTCTGGTTTGATTAGAACCAAGAAGAAATTGCCAAATCTCCAAACAGGATAAACTGGAATCACTTCGGTTAAAAGTGGGATAACTTCTTCATCATAACTCCTATGATCTTGCTTCAATTTCAGGTTGGTTCTAGACTTATATATGCGTCCAAATCAAGATACTTACATCGTGATTCATTCTGGTTTTATTAGTATCAAGAATAAATTGCAAAATCTCCAAACAGGGCAAACTGGAATCACTTCGGTTAAAAGTGGGATAACTTCTTCATCATAACTCCTATGATATTGATTCAACTTCAGGGTGATTATCCACTGATTTATAAGTCCAAATAAAGCTTCTTACATCTTGATTCATTCTTACATCTTGCCAAATCTCCAAACATGATAAAGTGGAGTTACTTCGTTTAAAAGTGGATAACTTCTTCATCATAACTCCTATGATCTTGCTTCAACTTCAGGGTGGTTCTACACTTATTTATGAGTCCAAATCAAGCTTCTTACATCGTGATTCATTCTGGTTTTATTAGTATCAGGAAGAAATTGCAAAATCTCCAAAGAGGGCAAACTGGGATCACTTCGGTTAAAAGTGGGATAACTTCTTCATCATAAGTCCAATGATATTGATTCAACTTCAGGATGATTCTGCACTGATTTATGAGTCCAAATCAAGATTCTTACATCTTGATTCATTCTGTTTTGATTAGAATCAAGAAGAAATTACCAAATCTTCAAACAGGGTAAACTGGAGTCACTTCAGTAAAAAGTGGGATAACTTCTTCATCATAACTCCTATGATCTTGATTCAACTTCAGGGTGATTCTACACTGATTTATGAGTACAAATTAAGCTTCTTACATCTTGATTCATTCTGGTTTGATTAGAATCAAAAAGAAATTGCCAAATCTCCAAATAGGGCAAACTGGGATCACTTCGGTTAAAAGTGGGATAAATTCTTCATCATAACTCCAATGATATTTATTCAACTTCAGGATGATTCTCCACAGATTTATGAGTCCAAATAGAGCTTCTTACTTCTTGATTCATTCTGGTTTGATTAGAACCAAGAAGAAATTGTCAAATCTCCAAATAGGGTAAACTGGAATCACTTCGGTTAAAAGTGGGATAACTTCTTCATCATAACTCCTATTGATGTAACCCTGCCCAGATGTACAATCAACCAAAACTACACGAGTTGGACCATGAAGAAGCTTGCGATGGAGAAAGACCAACCAGTGCTCAAAGGGGAGTTTGGAGACTATTTCACTCCATCAACTGACCATGAGGAGTATTCTTGTAAAGCAGAAACCAATCCAGTTTGTTGGGTTACTAGAGATGTTACAAGAATTCACTTTTTCGGTCATATCGGTTCATGGAGGCCACCTGATGATCTAATCAAGTTCTTGTTCATCCTTGGTGAACCAATGCATTCTTCTATGAAGCCTAAATCAGAATTACATGGCAAGATGTCCAAGAAAGCTTATGGCACGTTTTGGATCAATGGGTCCAAAGAGAAGTCTACATTTCTAGTTCTAAGTTTCTTAATTTCTACATTTTGTCTTTTCATTTCTAAAACTTGTAAGTCCTCAATCTGAACTTGCTATCAGTAGTTCTTGTGATAAACTAAACTCTTTTGAACCAGTGCATCCGAGTAGTCTTGTTTTAGTATCTCAGTTCTTAGAAGAAAATTCAGCAGAAGAAGCACAAAAGAGTTTACCACCAGAAGAAGAGTTGGAGCAGCCAAACAACATTGAAGGAGAAAATGATGCTAAGTCATTCTCTTTGGACTCTCAAGAGCACTGTAAGGATCTTGATATGGTTAAATCTCTGCCTGAAATGTTTGTTATGGTTAGTTCCAGTGATGTAAAACGTTTTGGTCTGGAAAAAGTGAAAGAATTTTGTGTTCCAAACTCTGTTTTTGATAACATGATTAATTCTTTTAAAGTGTTTGAACCTGATAAAATCTCTGATCAAAAACGTTCAGTGTGTTAGTGACATTAATTTTGATCATGTTTTGAGTCTTGAGCAGTTTATGAAACATTACAGAAGTTGTGAGCACCTTGAAAAGACATTAGAGCTTGTCCTGCAACAACCTGATTTCTGTTTCAGAAAACCTTGTGATTCATTTGCTTGTTTTAAAGATAATGGCTTTGATCTGAGTTTTTCTAGGCATGAACTTGTCACTGATGAATTGTCTGCATTTGGTTTTGCTTTGAACGAACCTAGAAAGTTGCAGGAACATAAATCACTTAAGGCTGAAACTGAATTTGTTTATGATTCTGTTTTGAAACATGTTCATTCTTGTTCTGAAACTGATAAATCTTGGTTTGTTATGGGATCATGCTTGCAGAATGATGTAGTTTTGAGCTTTGATGATATATTAGTGTACAACACATTCTTTGAAATTCATGCTAAACCTGTGAGACATGTGCTAACTGATTCTGAATCTGATCTTGAACATAAACTTTTATATTCTGAATCTGAACAAGTTAGGCACATTTTGAAGATTTTCTATGGTATTTCATGCCTTGAAAACATTCTGGTTTATAACATTTTCTTTGATAAACATGCTGAGCCTTTGTTAAATGATTCTATGTTGTGGTCTAAATCAGAGAAACTTGTGCTCATTTTGAAGTTGTTCTCTAAGAACTGCATTGTTTTGTGCCTTGATACCATTCTGGTATACAATACTTACTTTGATGTGCATTCTGAAAGTCTGAAACAAGTGCAACGTGTTCTCAGAAAGAAACTCTTGGTTACTGATCAGATTAAGAACATGTATTGCCTATATAATGCTGGGTATCTAGGCTGGGTTTTGAATGTTCAGGATCAAGCAGTTCAGTCTCAAAGAAGTGTAAGGAATGAGAGCATATACCATGCTTATCAGCCTGAGATTTGGAGATGGAAGTACTTGAGGAAAATGGCTTCAAAACTCCAAGGAAGTTTTTATCCTAAACCTTACTTTGATCTTGCTTACATGTTTCTCTTCTTGATCATTTGTCTAGTGTCTTACCTGTTTCCATTTGACGTAGGAGACTTGGATTTGAGGACAAATCCTTTCAAAGGAGGAGGGGATGATGTAACCCTGCCCAGATGTGCATGCAATCAACCAAAACTACCCGAGTTGGACCATGAAGAAGCTTGCGATGGAGAAAGACCAACCAGTGCTCAAAGGGGAGTTTGGAGACTATTTCACTCCATCAACTGACCATGAGGAGTATTCTTGTAAAGCAGAAACCAATCCAGTTTGTTTGGTTACTAGAGATGTTAAAAGAATTCACTTTTTCGGTCATATCGGTTCATGGAGGCCACCTGATGATCTAATCAAGTTCTTGTTCATCCTTGGTGAACCAATGCATTCTTCTATGAAGCCTAAATCAGAATTACATGGCAAGATGTCCAAGAAAGCTTATGGCACGTTTTGGATCAATGGGTCCAAAGAGAAGTCTACATTTCTAGTTTCTAAGTTTCTTAATTTCTACATTTTGTCTTTTCATTTCTAAAACTTGTAAGTCCTCAATCTGAACTTGCTATCAGTAGTTCTTGTGATAAACTAAACTCTTTTGAACCGGTGCATCCGAGTAGTCTTGTTTTAGTATCTCAGTTCTTAGAACAAAATTCAGCAGAAGAAGCACAAAAGAGTTTACCATCAGAAGAAGAGTTGGAGCAGCCAAACAACATTGAAGCATAAAAGGATGCTAAGCCATTCTCTTTGGACTCTCAAGAGCACTGTAAGGATCTTGATATGGTTAAATCTCTGCCTGAAATGTTTGTTATGGTTAGTTCCAGTGATGTAAAACGTTTTGGTCTGGAAAAAGTGAAAGAATTTTATGTACGAAACTCTGTTTTTGATAGCATGATTACTTCTTTTAAAATGTTTGAACCTGATAAAATCTCTGATCAAAAACGTTCAGTGTGTTAGTGACATTAATTTTGATCATGTTTTGAGTCTTGAGCAGTTTATGAAACATTACAGAAGTTGTGAGCACCTTGAAAAGACATTAGAGCTTGTCCTGCAACAACCTGATTTCTGTTTCAGAAAACCTTGTGATTCATTTGCTTGTTTTAAAGATAATGGCTTTGATATGAGTTATTCTAGGCATGAACTTGTCACTGATGAATTGTCTGCATTTGGTTTTGCTTTGAACGAACCTAGAAAGTTGCAGGAACATAAATCACTTAAGGCTGAAACTGAATTTGTTTATGATTCTGTTTTGAAACCTGTTCATTCTTGTTCTGAAACTGATAAATCTTGGTTTGTTATGGGATCATGCTTGCAGAATGATATAGTTTTGAGCTTTGATGATATATTAGTGTACAACACATTCTTTGAAATTCATGCTAAACCTGTGAGACATATGCTAACTGATTCTGAATCTGATCTTGAACATAAACTTTTATATTCTGAATCTGAACAAATTAGGCACATTTTGAAGATGTTCTATGGTATTTCATGCCTTGAAAACATTCTGGTTTATAACACTTTCTTTGATAAACATGCTGAGCCTTTGTTAAATGATTCTATGTTGTGGTCTAAATCAGAGAAACTTGTGCTCATTTTGAAGTTGTTCTCTAAGAACTGCATTGTTTTGTGCCTTGATGCCATTCTGGTATACAATACTTACTTTGATGTGCATTCTGAAAGTCTGAAACAAGTGCAACGTGTTCTCAGAAAGAAACTCTTGGTTACTAATCAGATTAATAACATGTATTGCCTATATAATGCTGGATATCTAGGCTGGGTTTTGAACGTTCAGGATCAAGCAGTTCAGTCTCAAAGAAGTGTAAGGAACGAGAGCATAGACCATGCTTATCAGCCTGAGATTTGGAGATGGAAGTACTTGAGGAAAATGGCTTCAAAACTCCAAGGAAGTTTTTATCCTAAACCTTACTTTGATCTTGCTTACATGTTTCTCTTCTTGATCATTTGTCTAGTGTCTTACCTGTTTCCATTTGACGTAGGAGACTTGGATTTGAGGACAAATCCTTTCAAAGGAGGAGGGGATGATGTAACCCTGCCCAGATGTGCATGCAATCAACCAAAACTACCCGAGTTGGACCATGAAGAAGCTTGCGATGGAGAAAGACCAACCAGTGCTCAAAGGGGAGTTTGGAGACTATTTCACTCCATCAACTGACCATGAGGAGTATTCTTGTAAAGCAGAAACCAATCCAGTTTGTTTGGTTACTAGAGATGTTAAAAGAATTCACTTTTTCGGTCATATCGGTTCATGGAGGTCACCTGATGATCTAATCAAGTTCTTGTTCATCCTTGGTGAACCAATGCATTCTTCTATGAAGCCTAAATCAGAATTACATGGCAAGATGTCCAAGAAAGCTTATGGCACGTTTTGGATCAATGGGTCCAAAGAGAAGTCTACATTTCTAGTTTCTAAGTTTCTTAATTTCTACATTTTGTCTTTTCATTTCTAAAACTTGTAAGTCCTATATAAGGGGATGCACGACCAGAATAATATTTCATTCACCTTTTTATCAAAATTCTCTCTAAATCTGTGAATCCCTTGTTCATCCATGAACACTGATTGCTAGGAGTTCATTCTCTGCAAGCAAAACCTGTCTTTGATCGAAAACAGAGTTCATTTTCTTGATCAAGGACATATCTACACAAGATCTGATCAGTTCATCGATCATTTCTGAAGATCATCCAATCAATTCATCCATCATCATCAAAACCAACCCAGATCTCTCTCAAAACCATCAGATCTTCCTTCAAAAGTATCAGGGACAAAAGGATCTACTCACCAGGGATTCATCACCTATGATCTTGCTTCAACTTCAGGTTGGTTCTAGACTTATATATGCGTCCAAATCAAGATACTTACATCGTGATTCATTCTGGCTTTATTAGTATCAAGAATAAATTGCCAAATCTCCAAACAAGGCAAACTGGAATCACTTCGGTTAAAAGTGGGATAACTTCTTCATCATAACTCCTATGATCTTGATTCAACTTCAGGGTGATTATCCACTGATTTATAAGTCCAAATAAAGCTTCTTACATCTTGATTCATTCTGGTTTGATTAGAATCAAGAAGAAATTGCCAAATCTCCAAACATGATAAACTGGAGTCACTTCGTTTAAAAGTGGATAACTTCTTCATCATAACTCCTATGATCTTGCTTCAACTTCAGGGTGGTTCTACACTTATTTATGAGTCCAAATCAAGCTTCTTACATCGTGATTCATTCTGGTTTTATTAGTATCAGGAAGAAATTGCAAAATCTCCAAAGAGGGCAAACTGGGATCACTTCGGTTAAAAGTGGGATAACTTCTTCATCATAAGTCCAATGATATTGATTCAACTTAAGGATGATTCTACACTGATTTATGAGTCCAAATCAAGCTTCTTACATCTTGATTCATTCTGTTTTGATTAGAATCAAGAAGAAATTACCAAATCTTCAAACAGGGTAAACTAGAGTCACTTCGGTTAAAAGTGGGATAACTTCTTCATCATAACTCCTATGATCTTGCTTCAACTTCAGGGTGATTCTACACTGATTTATGAGTACAAATCAAGGTTCTTACATCGTGATTCATTCTGGTTTGATTAGAATCAAAAAGAAATTGCCAAATCTCCAAATAGGGCAAACTGGGATCACTTCGGTTAAAAGTGGGATTACTTCTTCATCATAACTCCAATGATATTTATTCAACTTCAGGATGATTCTCCACAGATTTATGATTCAAAATAGAGCTTCTTACTTCTGGATTCATTCTGGTTTGATTAGAAACAAGAAGAAATTGTCAAATCTCCAAACAGGGTAAACTGGAATCACTTCGGTTAAAAGTGGGATTACTTCTTCATCATAACTCCTATGATCTTGCTTCAACTTCAGGTTGGTTCTAGACTTATATATGCGTCCAAATCAAGATACTTACATCGTGATTCATTCTGGTTTTATTAGTATCAAGAATAAATTGCAAAATCTCCAAACAGGGCAAACTGGAATCACTTCGGTTAAAAGTGGGATAACTTCTTCATCATAACTCCTATGATATTGATTCAACTTCAGGGTGATTATCCACTGATTTATAAGTCCAAATAAAGCTTCTTACATCTTGATTCATTCTGGTTTGATTAGAATCAAGAAGAAATTGCCAAATTTCCGAACATGATAAACTGGAGTCACTTCGTTTAAAAGTGGGATAACTTCTTCATCATAACTCCTATGATCTTGCTTCAACTTCATGGTGGTTCTAAGCTTATTTATGAGTCCAAATCGAGCTTCTTACATCGTGATTCATTCTGGTTTTATTAGTATCAGGAAGAAATTGCAAAATCTCCAAAGAGGGCAAACTGGGATCACTTCGGTTAAAAGTGGGATAACTTCTTCATCATAAGTCCAATGATATTTATTCAACTTAAGGATGATTCTGCACTGATTTATGAGTCCAAATCAAGCTTCTTACATCTTGATTCATTCTGTTTTGATTAGAATCAAGAAGAAATTACCAAATCTTCAAACAGGGTAAACTGGAGTCACTTCGTTTAAAAGTGGGATAACTTCTTCATCATAACTCCTATGATCTTGCTTCAACTTCAGGGTGATTCTACACTTATTTATGAGTACAAATCAAGCTTCTTACATCGTGATTCATTCTGGTTTGATTAGAATCAAAAAGAAATTGCCAAATCTCCAAATAGGGCAAAATGGGATCACTTCGGTTAAAAGTGGGATAACTTCTTCATCATAACTCCAATGATATTTATTCAACTTCAGGATGATTCTCCACAGATTTATGAGTCCAAATAGAGTTTCTTACTTCTTGATTCATTCTGGTTTGATTAGAACCAAGAAGAAATTGCCAAATCTCCAAACAGGGTAAACTGGAATCACTTCGGTTAAAAGTGGGATAACTTCTTCATCATAACTCCTATGATCTTGCTTCAACTTCAGGTTGGTTCTAGACTTATATATGCGTCCAAATCAAGATACTTACATCGTGATTCATTCTGGTTTTATTAGTATCAAGAATAAATTGCCAAATCTCCAAACAGGGCAAACTGGAATCACTTCGGTTAAAAGTGGGATAACTTCTTCATCATAACTCCTATGATATTGATTCAATTTCAGGGTGATTATCCACTGATTTATAAGTCCAAATAAAGCTTCTTACATCTTGATTCATTCTTGTTTGATTAGAATCAAGAAGAAATTGCCATATCTCCAAACATGATAAATCTGGAGTTACTTCGTTTAAATGTGGATAACTTCTTCATCGTAACTCCTATGATCTTGCTTCAACTTCAGGGTGATTCTACACTTATTTATGAGTACAAATCAAGCTTCTTACATCGTGATTTATTCTGGTTTTATTAGAATCAAGAAGAAATTGCAAAATCTCCAAAGAGGGCAAACTGGGATCACTTTGGTTAAAAGTGGGATAACTTCTTCATCATAAGTCCAATGATATTGATTCAACTTCAGGATGATTCTACACTGATTTATGAGTCCAAATCAAGCTTCTTACATCTTGATTCATTCTGTTTTGATTAGAATCAAGAAGAAATTACCAAATCTTCAAACATGGTAAACTGGAGTCACTTCGGTTAAAAGTGGGATAACTTCTTCATCATAACTCCTATGATCTTGCTTCAACTTCAGGGTGATTCTACACTGATTTATGAGTACAAATCAAGATTCTTATATCGTGATTCATTCTGTTTTGATTAGAATCAAAAAGAAATTGCCAAATCTCCAAATAGGGCAAACTGGGATCACTTCGGTTAAAAGTGGGATAACTTCTTCATCATAACTCCTATGATATTGATTCAACTTCAAGGTGATTATCCACTGATTTATAAGTCCAAATAAATCTTCTTACATCTTGATTCCTTCTGGTTTGATTAGAATCAAGAAGAAATTGCCAAATCTCCAAACAGGATAAACTGGAGTCACTTCGTTTAAAAGTGGGATAACTTCTTCATCATAACTCCTATGATCTTGCTTCAACTTCAGGGTGGTTCTACACTTATTTATGAGTCGAGTCCAAATCAAGCTTCTTACATCGTGATTCATTCTGGTTTTATTAGTATCAGGAAGAAATTGCAAAATCTCCAAAGAGGGCAAATTGGGATCACTTCGGTTAAAAGTGGGATAACTTCTTTATCATAAGTCCAATGATATTGATTCAACTTCAGGATGATTCTGCACTGATTTATGAGTCCAAATCAAGCTTCTTACATCTTGATTCATTCTGTTTTGATTAGAATCAAGAAGAAATTCCAAATCTTCAAACAGGGTAAACTAGAGTCACTTCGGTTAAAAGTGGGATAACTTCTTAATCATAACTCCTATGATCTTGCTTCAACTTCAGGGTGATTATACACTGATTTATGAGTAAAAATCAAGCTTCTTACATCGTGATTCATTCTGGTTTGATTAGAATCAAAAAGAAATTGCCAAATCTCCAAATAGGGCAAACTGGGATCACTTCGGTTAAAAGTGGGATAACTTCTTCATCATAACTCCAATGATATTGATTCAACTTCAGGATGATTCTCCACTGATTTATGAGTCTAAATAGAGCTTCTTACTTCTTGATTCATTCTAGTTTTATTAGTATCAAGGATAAATTGCCAAATCTCCAAACAGGGCAAACTAGAATCACTTCGGTTAAAAGTGGGATAACTTCTTCATCATAACTCCTATGATATTGACTCAATTTCAGGGTGATTCTAGACTGATTTAGGCGTCCAAATCAATATACTTACATCGTGATTCATTCTGGTTTTATTAGAATCAAGAAGAAATTGCCAATCTCCAAACAGGGCAAACTGGAATCACTTCGGTTAAAATTGGGATAACTTCTTCATCACAAGTCCAATGATATTGATTCAACTTCAGGATGATTCTGCACTGATTTATGAGTCCAAATCAAGCTTCTTACATCGTGATTCATTCTGGTTTTATTAGTATCAAGAAGAAATAGCCAAATCTCCAAACAAGGCAAACTGGAATCTCTTCGGTTAAAAGTGGGATAACTTCTTCTTCATAACTCCTATGATAGTGATTCAACTTCAGGGTGACTCTACACTGATTTATGAGTCCAAATAAATCTTCTTACATCTTGGTTCATTATTTTTTTATTAGTATCAAGAAGAAATTGCCAAATCTCCAAATAGGGCAAACTGGAATCACTTCGGTTAAAAGTGGGATAACTTCTTCATCATAACTCCAATGATATTTATTCAACTTCAGGATGATTCTCCACTGATTTATGAGTCCAAATAGAGCTTCTTACTTCTTGATTCATTTTGGTTTGATTAGAACCAAGAAGAAATTGCCAAATCTCCAAACAGGATAAACTGGAATCACTTCGGTTTAAAGTGGGATAACTTCTTCATCATAACTCCTATGATCTTGCTTCAACTTCAGGTTGGTTCTAGACTTATATATGCGTCAAAATCAAGATACTTACATCGTGATTCATTCTGGTTTTATTAGTATCAAGAATAAATTGCCAAATCTCCAAACAGGGCAAACTGGAATCACTTCGGTTAAAAGTGGGATAACTTCTTCATCATAACTCCTATGATATTGATTCAACTTCAGGGTGATTATCCACTGATTTATTAGTACAAATAAAGCTACTTACATCTTGATTCATTCTGGTTTGATTAGAATCAAGAAGAAATTGCCAAATCTCCAAACATGATAATCTGGAGTTACTTCGTTTAAATGTGGATAACTTCTTCATCGTAACTCCTATGATCTTGCTTCAACTTCAGGGTGGTTCTACACTTATTTATGAGTCCAAATCAAGCTTCTTACATCGTGATTTATTCTGGTTTTATTAGTATCAGGAAGAAATTGCAAAATCTCCAAAGAGGGCAAACTGGGATCACTTTTGTTAAAAGTGGGATAACTTCTTCATCATAAGTCCAATGATATTGATTCAACTTCAGGATGATTCTGCACTGATTTATGAGTCCAAATCAAGCTTCTTACATCTTGATTCATTCTGTTTTGATTAGAATCAAGAAGAAATTACCAAATCTTCAAACATGGTAAACTGGAATCACTTCGGTTAAAAGTGGGATAACTTCTTCATCATAACTCCTATGATCTTGCTTCAACTTCAGGTTGGTTCTAGACTTATATATGCGTCCAAATCAAGATACTTACATCGTGATTCATTCTGGTTTTATTAGTATCAAGAATAAATTGCCAAATCTCCAAACAGGGCAAACTGGAATCACTTCGGTTAAAAGTGGGATAACTTCTTCATCATAACTCCTATGATCTTGCTTCAACTTCAGGTTGGTTCTAGACTTATATATGCGTCCAAATCAAGATACTTACATCGTGATTCATTCTGGTTTTATTAGTATCAAGAATAAATTGCCAAATCTCCAAACAGGGCAAACTGGAATCACTTCGGTTAAAAGTGGGATAACTTCTTCATCATAACTCCTATTGATGTAACCCTGCCCAGATGTGCAATCAACCAAAACTACACGAGTTGGACCATGAAGAAGCTTGCGATGGAGAAAGACCAACCAGTGCTCAAAGGGGAGTTTGGAGACTATCTCACTCCATCAACTGACCATGAGGAGTATTCTTGTAAAGCAGAAACCAATCCACTTTGTTGGGTTACTAGAGATGTTAAAAGAATTCACTTTTTCGGTCATATCGGTTCATGGAGGCCACCTGATGATCTAATCAAGTTCTTGTTCATCCTTGGTGAACCAATGCATTCTTCTATGAAGCCTAAATCAGAATTACATGGCAAGATGTCCAAGAAAGCTTATGGCACGTTTTGGATCAATGGGTCCAAAGAGAAGTCTACATTTCTAGTTTCTAAGTTTCTTAATTTCTTCATTTTGTCTTTTCATTTCTAAAACTTGTAAGTCCTCAATCTGAACATGCTATCAGTAGTTCTTGTGATAAACTAAACTCTTTTGAACCGGTGCATCTGAGTAGTCTTGTTTTAGTATCTCAGTTCTTAGAAGAAAATTCAGCAGAAGAAGCACAAAAGATTTTACCACCAGAAGAAGAGTTGGAGCAGCCAAACAACATTGAAGCAGAAAAGGATGCTAAGTCATTCTCTTTGGACTCTCAAGAGCACTGTAAGGATCTTGATATGGTTAAATCTCTGCCTGAAATGTTTGTTATGGTTAGTTCCAGTGATGTAAAACGTTTTGGTCTGGAAAAAGTGAAAGAATTTTATGTACCAAACTCTGTTTTTGAAAACATGATTAATTCTTTTAAAGTGTTTGAACCTGATAAAATCTCTGATCAAAAACGTTCAGTGTGTTAGTGACATTAATTTGATCATGTTTTGAGTCTTGAGCAGTTTATGAAACATTACAGAAGTTGTGAGCACCTTGAAAAGACATTAGAGCTTGTCCTGCAACAACCTGATTTCTGTTTCAGAAAACCTTGTGATTAATTTGCTTGTTTTATAGATAATGGCTTTGATCTGAGTTTTTCTAGGCATGAACTTGTCACTGATGAATTGTCTGCATTTGGTTTTGCTTTGAACGAACCTAGAAAGTTGCAGGAACATAAATCACTTAAGGCTGAAACTGAATTTGTTTATGATTCTGTTTTGAAACCTGTTCATTCTTGTTCTGAAACTGATAAATCTTGGTTTGTTATGGGATCATTCTTGCAGAATGATGTAGTTTTGAGCTTTGATGATATATTAGTGTACAACACATTCTTTGAAATTCATGCTAAACCTGTGAGACATGTGGTAACTGATTCTGAATCTGATCTTGAACATAAACTTTTATATTCTGAATCTGAACAAGTTAGGCACATTTTGAAGATTTTCTATGGTATTTCATGCCTTGAAAACATTCTGGTTTATAACATTTTCTTTGATAAACATGCTGAGCCTTTGTTAAATGATTCTATGTTGTGGTCTAAATCAGAGAAACTTGTGCTCATTTTGAAGTTGTTCTCTAAGAACTGCATTGTTTTGTGCCTTGATACCATTCTGGTATACAATACTTACTTTGATGTGCATTCTGAAAGTCTGAAACAAGTGCAACGTGTTCTCAGAAAGAAACTCTTGGTTACTGATCAGATTAAGAACATGTATTGCCTATATAATGCTGGGTATCTAGGCTGGGTTTTGAATGTTCAGGATCAAGCAGTTCAGTCTCAAAGAAGTGTAAGGAACGAGAGCATAGACCATGCTTATCAGCCTGAGATTTGGAGATGGAAGTACTTGAGGAAAATGGCTTCAAAACTCCAAGGAAGTTTTTATCCTAAACCTTACTTTGATCTTGCTTACATGTTTCTCTTCTTGATCATTTGTCTAGTGTCTTACCTGTTTCCATTTGACGTAGGAGACTTGGATTTGAGGACAAATCCTTTCAAAGGAGGAGGGGATGATGTAACCCTGCCCAGATGTGCAATCAACCAAAACTACCCGAGTTGGACCATGAAGAAGCTTGCGATGGAGAAAGACCAACCAGAGCTCAAAGGGGAGTTTGGAGACTATTTCACTCCATCAACTGACCATGAGGAGTATTCTTGTAAAGCAGAAACCAATCCAGTTTGTTGGGTTACTAGAGATGTTAAAAGAATTCACTTTTTCGGTCATATCGGTTCATGGAGGCCACCTGATGATCTAATCAAGTTCTTGTTCATCCTTGGTGAACCAATGCATTCTTCTATGAAGCCTAAATCAGAATTACATGGCAAGATGTCCAAGAAAGCTTATGGCACGTTTTGGATCAATGGGTCCAAAGAGAAGTCTACATTTCTAGTTCTAAGTTTCTTAATTTCTACATTTTGTCTTTTCATTTCTAAAACTTGTAAGTCCTATATAAGGGGATGCACGACCAGAATAATATTTCATTCACCTTTTTATCAAAATTCTCTCTAAATCTGTGAATCCGTTGTTCATCCATGAACACTGATTGCTAGGAGTTCATTCTCTGTAAGCAAAATCAGTCTTTGATCGAAAACAGAGTTCATTCTCTTGATCAAGGACATATCTACACAAGATCTGATCAGTTCATCGATCATTTCTGAAGATCATCCAATCAATTCATCCATCATCATCAAAACCAACCCAGATCTCTCTCAAAACCATCAGATCTTCCTTCAAAAGTATCAGGGACAAAAGGATCTCCTCACCAGGGATTCATCACCTATGATCTTGCTTCAACTTCAGGTTGGTTCTAGACTTATATATGCGTCCAAATCAAGATACTTACATCGTGATTCATTCTGGTTTTATTAGTATCAAGAATCAATTGCCAAATCTCCAAACAGGCAAACTGGAATCACTTCGGTTAAAAGTGGGATAATTTCTTCATCATAACTCCTATGATATTGATTCAACTTCAGGGTGATTATCCACTGATTTATAAGTCCAAATAAAGCTTCTTACATCTTCATTCATTCTGGTTTGATTAGAATCCAGAAGAAATTGCCAAATCTCCAAACAGGATAAACTGGAGTCACTTCGTTTAAAAGTGGGATAACTTCTTCATCATAACTCCTATGATCTTGCTTCAACTTCAGGGTGGTTCTACACTTATTTATGAGTCCAAATCGAGATTCTTACATCGTGATTCATTCTGGTTTTATTAGTATCAGGAAGAAATTGCAAAATCTCCAAAGAGGGCAAACTGGGATCACTTCGGTTAAAAGTGGGATAACTTCTTCATCATAAGTCCAATGATATTGATTCAACTTCAGGATGATTCTGCACTGATTTATGAGTCTAAATCAAGCTTCTTACATCTTGATTCATTCAGTTTTGATTAGAATCAAGAAGAAATTACCAAATCTTCAAACAGGGTAAACTGGAGTAACTTCGGTTAAAAGTGGGATAACTTCTTCATCATAACTCCTATGATCTTGCTTCAACTTCAGGGTGATTCTACACTGATTTATGAGTACAAATCAAGCTTCTTACATCGTGATTCATTCTGGTTTGATTAGAATCAACAAGAAATTGCCAAATCTCCAAATAGGGCAAACTGGGATCACTTCGGTTAAAAGTGGGATAACTTCTTCATCATAACTCCTATGATATTGATTCAACTTCAGGGTGATTATCCACTGATTTATAAGTCCAAATAAAGCTTCTTAAATCTTGATTCATTCTGGTTTGATTAGAATCAAGAAGAAATTGCCAAATCTCCAAACAGGATAAACTGGAGTCACTTCGTTTAAAAGTGGGATAACTTCTTTATCATAACTCCTATGATCTTGCTTCAACTTCACGGTGGTTCTACACTTATTTATGAGTCCAAATCAAGCTTCTTACATCGTGATTCATTCTGGTTTTATTAGTATCAGGAAGAAATTGCAAAATCTCCAAAGAGGGCAAACTGGGATCACTTCGGTTAAAAGTGGGATAACTTCTTCATCATAAGTCCAATGATATTGATTCAACTTCAGGATGATTCTGCACTGATTTATGAGTCCAAATAAAGCTTCTTACATCTTGATTCATTCTATTTTGATTAGAATCAAGAAGAAATTACCAAATCTTCAAACAGGGTAAACTAGAGTCACTTCGGTTAAAAGTGGGATAACTTCTTCAACATAACTCCTATGATCTTGCTTCAACTTCAGGGTGATTCTACACTGATTTATGAGTACAAATCAAGCTTCTTACATCGTGATTCATTCTGGTTTGATTAGAATCAAAAAGAATTTGCCAAATCTCCAAATAGGGCAAACTGGGATCACTTCGGTTAAAAGTGGGATAACTTCTTCATCATAACTCCAATGATATTTATTCAACTTCAGGATGATTCTCCACAGATTTATGAGTCAAAATAGAGCTTCTTACTTCTTGATTCATTCTGTTTTGATTAGAACCAAGAAGAAATTGCCAAATCTCCAAACAGGGTAAACTGGAATCACTTCGGTTAAAATTGGGATTACTTCTTCATCATAACTCCTATGATCTTGCTTCAACTTCAGGTTGGTTCTAGACTTATATATGCGTCCAAATCAAGATACTTACATCGTGATTCATTCTGGTTTTATTAGTATCAAGAATAAATTGCCAAGTCTCCAAAAAGGGCAAACTGGAATCACTTCGGTTAAAAGTGGGATAACTTCTTCATCATAACTCCTATGATATTGATTCAACTTCAAGATGATTATCCACTGATTTATAAGTCCAAATAAAGCTTCTTACATCTTGATTCATTCTGGTTTATTAGAATCAAGAAGAAATTGCCAAATTTCCAAACAGGATAAACTGGAGTCACTTCGTTTAAAAGTGGGATAACTTCTTCATCATAACTCCTATGATCTTGCTTCAAATTCATGGTGGTTCTATTCTTATTTATGAGTCCAAATCGAGCTTCTTACATTGTGATTCATTCTGGTTTTATTAGTATCAGGAAGAAATTGCAAAATCTCCAAAGAGGGCAAACTGGGATCACTTCGGTTAAAAGTGGGATAACTTCTTCATCATAAGTCCAATGATATTGATTCAACTTAAGGATGATTCTGCACTGATTTATTAGTCCAAATCAAGATTCTTACATCTTGATTCATTCTGTTTTGATTAGAATCAAGAAGAAATTACCAAATCTTCAAACAGAGTAAACTGGAGTCACTTCGGTTAAAAGTGGGATAACTTCTTCATCATAACTCCTATGATCTTGATTCAACTTCAGGGTGATTCTACACTGATTTATTAGTACAAATCAAGCTTCTTACATCGTGATTCATTCTGGTTTGATTAGAATCAAAAAGAAATTGCCAAATCTCCAAATAGGGCAAACTGGGATCACTTCGGTTAAAAGTGGGATAACTTCTTCATCATAACTCAAACGATATTTATTCAACTTCAGGATGATTCTCCACAGATTTATGAGTCCAAATAGAGCTTCTTACTTCTTGATTCATTCTGGTTTGATTAGAACCAAGAAGAAATTGCCAAATCTCCAAACAGGGTAAACTGGAATCACTTCGATTAAAAGTGGGATAATTTCTTCATCATAACTCCTATGATCTTGCTTCAACTTCAGGTTGGTTCTAGACTTATATATGCGTCCAAATCGAGATACTTACATCGTGATTCATTCTGGTTTTATTAGTATCAAGAATAAATTGCCAAATCTCCAAACAGGGCAAACTGGAATCACTTCGGTTAAAAGTGGGATAACTTCTTCATCATAACTCCTATGATATTGATTCAACTTCAGGGTGATTATCCACTGATTTATAAGTCCAAATAAAGCTTCTTACATCTTGATTCATTCTGGTTTGATTAGAATCAAGAAGAAATTGCCAAATCTCCAAACATGATAAACTGGAGTCACTTCGTTTAAAAGTGGGATAACTTCTTCATCATAACTCCTATGATCTTGCTTCAACTTCAGGGTGGTTCTACACTTATATATGAGTCCAAATCGAGCTTCTTACATCGTGATTCATTCTGGTTTTATTAGTATCAGGAAGAAATTGCAAAATCTCCAAATAGGGCAAACTGGGATCACTTCGGTTAAAAGTGGGATAACTTCTTCATCATAAGTCCAATGATATTGATTCAACTTCAGGATGATTCTGCACTGATTTATGAGTCCAAATAAAGCTTCTTACATCTTGATTCATTCTGTTTTGATTAGAATCAAGAAGAAATTACCAAATCTTCAAACATGGTAAACTGGAGTTACTTCGGTTAAAAGTGGGATAACTTCTTCATCATAACTCCTATGATCTTGCTTCAACTTCTGGGTGATTCTACACTGATTCATGAGTACAAATCAAGCTTCTTACATCGTGATTCATTCTGGTTTGATCAGAATCAAAAAGAAAGTGCCAAATCTCCAAATAGGGCAAACTGGGATCACTTCAGTTAAAAGTGGGATAACTTCTTCATCATAACTCCAATGATATTTATTCAACTTCAGGATGATTCTCCACAGATTTATGAGTCCAAATATAGCTTCTTACTTCTTGATTCATTCTGGTTTGATTAGAACCAAGAAGAAATTGCCAAATGTCCAAACAGGGTAAACTGGAATCACTTCGGTTAAAAGTGGGATAACTTCTTCATCATAACTCCTATGATATTGATTCAACTTCAGGGTAATTCTAGATTGATTTATGCGTCCAAATCAAGATACTTACATCGTGATTCATTCTGGTTTTGATGAGGACATAGAACCAGATATCAACATCCCTACTCTTAGACAAGCACCAAGAACAAGATCAGGAACCAAGGGGGTGATTGCAAGTTTCTGTGAAGCCATTGAAGGGTTGTTTACCAAGGCCATCACCAACCCCAACTTAGAAGACATCACTAACCGTCTAGACAAGCTCTCCATTTCAGGATCAGAAGCTACACAAGACACATCTTATGTTATACAAGACGGTCCAAGAAATGATACTAACCTATGGTTTATCATTCCAAACAAGGAGATGGTTTCCTTATTCACCATCTCCCCACTTAAGTGAAACGGTGAGTATCAAGGGGAAGAGACAAGCCTTCAAACGACATCACTTCACTCTTGTGCTCATCTCCCAGCCCCAACGGTTACCTTATTCAACTCCAAATCCATCAAAAGAGGTAAGTAAGGTAAGCTCATTTCAATATTCGATTTACTTGATTTCCTTGCAGGTTTTGGGTCTTTTCTTTATTTCAATTCGAATAAAACCAGGCATTGTTTAGCCTATTGCTTTTATTAGGTCCTAAGATTGAGTCATGTAATAAATTTGCTTCAAAGACCCCTAGAAGGGCATAGCTGCATCGGTGAGTATATAAGCCCCTATAAGCTGCTTTGTATTTTAAAACCTTTATGAAATATATGAGTCAGTTTGCCTTTAGCAACTAAAACCCTAAGTCTTTCCGTGTGTGTGAGAAGCAGCATTGAGAGCATCTTGTCTTATCAAGCTCATTCCATAGAGTTTGTGGCGACTTTCGATCCATCAGATTGTGAAGAACAATCTATTCATTCCATCTCCCTCTCCTAGTCCTTGTTGAGTTGTTTATACGAACAAGCAGCTTGGATCCACACTCCATCTACACGCCATCATCCATCCAGTGAGATAACAAGTTGGTTATACGACCATTTGTTGTTTCCCATCCTCCATTGGTTCTATTCAATCATCAAGCAACCGGAATCCATTCCATCTACACATCCTTTCATTCCCCATCCATTTCAAGTCACTCCTATACCGGTTTCCTGGTCCATCTATCCTTTAGTCCAGGTTGAGTTAGGTGCTATTTGGTGCCTATATCATTTTGGTATCAGAGCCGAAAGGCTCCATCTCAGGTTATCTCTTTCCTTTTCATTCAACTTCAGGGTGATTTACACTGATTTATGAGTACAAATCAAGCTTCTTACATCGTGATTCATTCTGGTTTGATTAAAATCAAGAAGAAATTGCCAAATCTCCAAACAGGGTAAACTAGAATCACTACGGTTAAAAGTGGAATAACTTCTTCATCATAAGTCCAATGATATTGATTCAACTTCAGGATGATTATGCACTGATTTATGAGTCCAAATAAAGCTTCTTACATCGTGATTCATTCTGGTTTATTAGTATCAAGAAGAAATTGCCAAATCTCAAAACAGGGTAAACTGGGATCACTTCGGTTAAAAGTGGGATAACTTCTTCATCATAACTTCAATGATATTGATTCAACTTCAGTATGATTCTACACTGATTTATGAGTCCAAATCAAGCTTCTTACATCTTGATTCATTCTGGTTTGATTAGAATCAAGAAGAAATAGCCAAATCTCCAAATAGGGCAAACTTGAATCACTTCGGTTAAAAGTGGGATAACTTCTTCATCATAACTCCTATGATCTTGATTCAACTTCAGGGTGATTCTAATCTGATTTATGAGTCCAAATCAAGCTTCTTACATCGTGATTCATTCTAGTTTTATTAGTATCAAGAAGGGATTGCCAAATCTCCAAATAGGGCAAACTAGAATCACTTCGGTTAAAAGTGGGATAACTTCTTCATCATAAATCCAATGATATTGATTCAACTTCAGGATGATTCTACACTGCTTTATGAGTCCAAATAAAGCTTCTTACAACTTTATTCATTCTGGTTTAATTAGAATAAAGAAGAAATTGCCAAATCTCCAAACATGGTAAACTGGAGTCACTTCGGTTAAAAGTGGGATAACTTCTTTATCATAACTCCTATGATCTTGATTCAACTTCAGGGTGATTCTACACTGATTTATGAGTACAAATGAAGATTATTACATCTTCATTCATTCTGGTTTGATTAGAATCAAGAAGAAATTGTCAAATCTCCAAACAAGGTAAATTGGAGTCACCTCGGTTAAAAGTGGGATAACTTCTTCATCATAACTCATATGATCTTGATTCAACTTCAGGGTTATTCTAAACTTATTTATGAAACCAAATCAAGATTCTTACATCGAGATTCGTTCTGGTTTTATTAGTATCAAGAAAAAATTGTCAACTCTCCAAACAGGGCAAACTGGAATCACTTCGGTTAAAAGTGGGATAACTTCTTCATCATAACTCCTATGATCTTGATTCAACTTCAGGGAGATTCTACACTGATTTATGTGTCCAAATCAAGCTTATTGCATCGTGATTCATTCTGGTTTTATTACTATCAAGAAGAAATTGTCAAATCTCAAAACAGGGCAAACTGGGATCACTTCGGTTAAAAGTGGGATAACTTTTTCATCATAACCCCAATGATATTGATTCAACTTCAGGAGGATTCTACACTGATTTATGATTCCAAATCAAGCTTCTTACATCTTGATTCATTCTGGTTTGATTAGAATCAAGAAGAAATTGCCAAATCTCCAAACAGGGTAAACTGGATTCACTTCGGTTAAAAGTGGGATAACTTCTTCATCATAACTCCTATGATCTTGATTCAGATTCAGGGTGATTCTAAGCTGATTTATGAGTCCAAATCAAGCTTCTTACATCGTGATTCATTCTTGTTTTATTTGTATCAAGAAGAAATTGCCAAATCTCCAAACAGGGTAAACTGGAATCGCTTCCGTTAAAAGTGGGATAACTTCTGCATCATAACTCCTATGTTCTTGATTCAACTTCAGGGTGATTCTACACTGATTAATGAGTCCAAATAAAGCTTATTACATCGTGATTCATTCTGGTTTTATTAGTATCAAGAATAAATTGCCAAATCTCAAAACAGGGCAAATTGGAATCACTTCGGTTAAAAGTGGGATAACTTCTTCATCATATCTCCAATGATATTGATTCAACTTCAGGATGATTCTACACTGTTTTATGAGTCCAAATCAAGCTTCTTACATCTTTATTCATTCTGGTTTGATTAGAATCAAGAAGAAATTGCAAAATCTCCAAACAGGGTAAACTGGAGTCACTTCGGTTAAAAGTGGGATAACTTTTTCATCAAAACTCCTATGATCTTGATTCAAATTCCGGGTGATTCTAAACTGATTTATGAGTCCAAATCAAGCTTCTTACATCGTGATTAATTCTGGTTTTATTTATATCAAGAAAAAATTGTTAACTTGAAGAGATGAAATGGAGCCAAAGGATGAGTTTGGGTGGAGTTTCGGTCCCGTGCAAAGTTAGGGCAAGACCTCCGGAGATTTTATAAGAAGGCTTTAGGAGTGTTTAAAGATGTGCAAAGTTAGGGTCAAGTCCAGGAGGGACTTAGACACGATTTAGAGACATTTGGGAGGAGATGGTTGAGCGTGCAAAAATAGGGCGAACTGTATGGACTTGTACGGAACGTGCAAAAATAGGGCGACCCAAAGAAGTTCTCATTCGGCATTTAAAGATGGTTGGGGAGTTTGTGCAAAAATAGGGCGAGTGGTACGGACAGGAGGTCTGTACCATCGACCGTGCAAAGATAGGGCGAATGCTTTCCCGGATGAACCTGAAATGAAGCCGTGCAAACTTAGGGCGCAAGAGAAGCTTGTTCTGATCAAGAGGAATCAAAATGGCATCAAGAAGATACCTTGGGCAAGCTAAGGAGTTGGCGCCAGGCTGTGTGGTCAAGGAAAAGGCTGGCATTTGCTGTAAAGAAAGACCAGCCTTGACTAAGAATCTGGACAGATACATGGGCAGATTAAGAGGAGCCTTAGACCACGCAATGGGAGATCAGGCGCCAATCTCTCCTTGTTTGAATTAAAGCAACCTTATCCATCCAGCATCAGAAATTACAAGAAGACCCAACTCATCTACACCATCCATTCCTCTTAAGTTATTTCAATCCATTAGATCTAGGTTTATGAGATTGCAAAGTGTAAAGCTTATATATAAGCTCTAGATTGTCGATTGTAAAGGGTAAGAGAGAAAGGGGGATTTCCCCTTCTCCTTCATAATAAACAAAGCGTGTTCTTGTTCAGAAACCCTTAATCTCTCCCTTTCTTAGACTCTAATCTATCTTAGTCTCCATAAGTCTCCTAATCTCTTGTTTCTGTCAAGTTCATACTGTTCTTCATTAGACCATTCTCTTCATCATTTCAAGCTCTCATTTCGCCCTAAAGGGCTTGTTCATCACACACACAATCTTATCTCTGATTTTCTTACATGGTATCAGAGCCAGGTTATCTAGAACCTGAGCTGTTGCATCCGCCATCTCAATGCTTACCTCTCATGTCATTTTGAAGCAAGATAAAGATCCCTGGTACATGCGGCTGTTCAACATCTAAGAATGGAAGGTGGGTTCATCCTTGGTGACCAGAAGCTGCCTATTGCTGATCTACACCATCTCATGGCGCCAATGAAGAAGGAAGAAGCTTGGAAACAATGGTTATGGAGTGGTCTGATCAACCAAGCTTCAGATCCATGTTCAAGCAAGTTCTTATTCATTATCCAAGAAGAAAGGTGGTAGCTTTCTAGTCTTGAGAGCCTGGCGAGTTCACATGAAGAAAAGGTGTAGTCTTTGACATGAAGAGTTCAAGAGAAAGGAGAGAAAGGTTCATGGAAGGAGGAGAAAAGGTGGCGCCACCAAAAGCTCACTTCCTTGCCATGATTCAATGGAGTTTCAAGGAACTAACACTAGTTCCTTGGCTGTAAGGAAAATCTTTCTCTTGTTTGTAAAGCTTGAGCATTTGAACTGAATATTGAAATGTGTTGTGATGTGGTGTTGTGATTGAGATTTAAAACCTGAGGATTTCTTAAAAGTTGCTAAATAAATTTGAAAATTTGTTTAGAACTTGTTCCAGGATGTTTAAAGAGGCTTGTGAAGTTGAGATATGAAAGTGCTTGCCTCAGATCTTGTATGAGTTGTGCTAGGATGATAGATTGTTGTTTCTGCATCTAGTAGCTTTCATAACTTGAATCTGATTAAGGTAATGCATGGTCTGATGTAAGTTTATGATAAGTGTTGCTAGACCTCAGTTAAAATTGTGTGTGAGCATTGATAGATGATTGTGTCTGATCTTGTTGCCGATATGTTTAGAAACTGGTTAAGGCGCTGCATACTATCATAATGGTTACTGTCTTAAGATTGAGCACTTAGTTTAAAAGACTAAGATGTGGTTAAGACAAGTAAAGAATTGCCTAAGTAGCTTGTATTGAATCTGAAATGATCTTACTTGTACTTAGAGTGTAGCTTGCAAAGATGTGAACTAGCTAATGCTTGATTCAATCTTGTGCAAAGCTTGAGATATTGTGGGGATCAAGCTTGATGATTAGTCAAGGCTTGATCTCAAATGTTTGTTTCTGATCTTTGCTGGAGTTTAGTGATGTTTCAGGTTTCACAAAAGGTGTTCTTGGTTCACTATACATCCGAGTTGAAAGAGGCAGAATGGTGTGCCATTGGGGTTCAATGGAGAATTGATAGAGGAATGGTGATGCGCCACTGGTGCGTGAAGTCACTGAAGCTCACTTGCAAGCTTGGACCCCAAATCTAATCCAAGCTTGAGGAGGGGAGTTAAGTGAGCTATCAAGCGGTTCAAGAGGAGCCATTGCAAGCAGCTGAAGAAGGAGCCATTTGGGTTTAGGCAGTGGCGTGTCTAGACAAGAGAGCTTTCAGAGGGTTCTTGGCTATGGGAAGATGAAGACTCAGCAGTGCGGCTTCTAGTGTGAGGTGGCTGGTGAGATGAACCTTCCACAAGCAATCCAATCAAGATGGCAAGTTCAAGGTGTTGCAATGGAGTGTGATGCAGATCATGTGTGCAATCCTTCCAAGCTTGACTTGTTCCACATGGTCAAGCTTGAGGGGGAGTGTTGAAACATGATCTGATCAAGGAGAGTCATTGACGGTTATGCAAGAAGAGGAGCAGATCTGTTATGAAGCTAAGTGAGGGATGATGAAGCATTGGAACAAGGCGGCTTCTAGAGTGAGGTGATTGGTACAATGGCTGAAGCATCATCATGAGGTTCAGTAGCTTGGTGTGTTCTCTTGAAGCAGAAGAAGTCAAGACTCAGTATGTATCTATCAAGGAAGATCAGAAGAAGCGAGCACTTGATCACAACAAGGAGGTTGTGAGAAAGGTGGAGCAACAAGGTCTGTCCAAAGATGAGATACAAGAAGTGTTGGTGGTGAGAAAGGAGAGTGATGAACGAACCTTGCATCACATAAGAGGCCATGATCCAAGTGATTCTTTGGATCCCTTACATTGATGGTAAGGTACAAAGAATCACTGGCCAATCCCTAGGCCTTGAGGAACCTACTCTTTTTCCCTCATCAAGGTTTTATCCCAAAAAGGGTTTTCTTTGGTGAGGTTTTTAATGAGGGGATTCTTCAAGGTTCCAAGCTTGACTTAGGATCATTAGAGTCAAGCTTGATGGAGAGTGTTAACTTGAAGAGATGAAATGGAGCCAAAGGATGAGTTTGGGTGGAGTTTCGGTCCCGTGCAAAGTTAGGGCAAGACCTCCGGAGATTGTCTAAGAAGGCTTTAGGAGTGTTTAAAGATGTGCAAAGTTAGGGTCAAGTCCAGGAGGGACTTAGACACCATTTAGAGACATTTGGGAGGAGATGGTTGAGCGTGCAAAAATAGGGCGAACCGTACGGACTTGTATGGACCGTGCAAAAATAGGGCGACCCAAAGAAGTTCCCATTCGGCCTTTAAAGATGGTTGGGGAGTTTGTGCAAAAATAGGGCGAGTGGTACGGATAGGAGGTCCGTACCATCGACCGTGCAAAGATAGGGCGAATGCTTTCCCGGAAGAACCTGAAATGAAGCCGTGCAAACTTAGGGCGCAAGAGAAGCTTGTTCTGATCAAGAGGAATCAAAATGGCATCAAGAAGATACCTTGGGCAAGCTGAGGAGTTGGCGCCTGGCTGTGTGGTCAAGGAACAGGCTGGCATTTGCTGTAAAGAAAGACCAGCCTTGACTAAGAATCTGGACAGATACATGGGCAGATTAAGAGGAGCCTTAGACCAGCCAATGGGAGATCAGGCGCCAATCTCTCCTTGTTTGAATTAAAGCAACCTTATCCATCCAGCATCAGAAATTACAAGAAGACCCAACTCATCTACATCATCCATTCCTCTTAAGTTATTTCTATCCATTAGATCTAGGTTTATGAGATTGCAAAGTGTAAAGCTTATATATAAGCTTTAGATTGTCGATTGTAAAGGGTAGAGAGAAAGGGGGATTTCCCCTTCTCCTTCATAATAAACAAAGTGTGTTCTTGTTCAGAAACCCTTAATCTCCCCCTTTCTTAGACTCTAATCTATATTAGTCTCCTTAAGTCTCCTAATCTCTTGTTTCTGTCCAAGTTCATACTGTTCTTCATCAGACCATTCTCTTCATCATTTCAAGCTCTCATTTCGCCCTAAAGGGCTTGTTCATCACACACACAATCTTATTTCTGATTTTCTTACAAAAATTGCCAAATCTCCAAACAGTGTAAACTGGAATCACTTTGGTTAAAAGGAGAATAACTTCTTCATCATAACTCCTATTATCTTGATTCAACTTCAGGGTGATTCTTCACTGAATAATGAGTCCAAATCAAGCTTCTTACATCATGATTCATTCTGTTTTTATTAGTATCAAGAATAAATTGTCAAATCTCCAAACATGGCAAATTGGAATCACTTTAGTTAAAAGTGGGATAACTTCTTCATCGTAAGTCCAATGATATTGATTCAACTTCATGATGATTCTGCACTGATTTATGAGTCCAAATCAAGCTTCTTACATCTTTATTAATTCTGGTTTTGATTAGAATCAAGAAGAAATTGCCAAATCTCCAAACAAGGTAAATTGGAGTCACTTCGGTTAAAAGTGGGATAACTTATTCATCATATATCCTATGATCTTGATTCAACTTTAGGGTGATTCTAAACTGATTTATGAGTCCAAATCAAGCTTCTTACATCGTGATTCGTTCTGGTTTTAATAGTATCAAGAAGAAATTGCTAACTCTCCAAACATGGCAAACTGGAATCACTTCCGGTTAAAACTGGGATAACTTCTTCATCATAACTCCTATGATCTTGATTCAACTTCAGGGTGATTCTACACTGATTTATGAGTCCAAATAAAGCTTCTTACATCGTGATTCATTCTGGTTATGAAGAAATTGCCAAATCTCCAAACATGGTAAACTGGAATCACTTCGGTTAAAAGTGGGATAACTTCTTCATCATAACTCCTATTATCTTGATTCAACTTCAGGGTGATTCTTCACTGATTAATGAGTCCAAATCAAGCTTCTTACATCGTGATTCATTCTGCTTTTATTAATATCAAGAATAAATTGTCAAATCTCCAAACAAGACAAATTGGAATCACTTCAGTTAAAGGTAGGATAACTTCTTCATCATAAGTCCAATGATATTGATTCAACTTCAGGATGATTCTGCACTGATATATGAGTCCAAATCAAGCTTCTTACATCTTTATTCATTCTGGTTTTGATTAGTATCAAGAAGAAATTGTCAAATCTCCAAACAGGGCAAACTAGAGTCACTTCGGTTAAAAGTGGGATAACTTCTTCATCATAACTCCAATGATATTGATTCAACTTCAGGATGATTATACACTGATTTATGAGTCCAAATCAAGCTTCTTATATCTTGATTCATTCTGCTTTAATTAGAATCAAGAAGAAATTGCCAAATCTCCAAACAGGATAAACTAGAGTCACTTTGTATAAAAGTGGGATAACTTCTTCATCGTAACTCCTATTATCTTGATTCAACTTCAGGGTGATTCTTCACTGATTAATGAGTCCAAATCAAGCTTCTTACATCGTGATTTATTCTGGCTTTATTAGTATCAAGAATAAATTGCCAAATCTCAAAACAGGGTAAACTGGAATCACTTCGGTTAAAAGTTGGATAACTTCTTCATCATAACTCCTATGATCTTGATTCAACTTCAGGGTGATTCTACACTGATTTATGAGTCCAAATCAAGCTTCTTACATCGTGATTCATTCTATTTTTATTAGTATCAAGAAGAAATTGCCAAATCTCCAAATAGGGCAAACTGGAATCACTTCGGTTAAAAGTGGGATAACTTCTTCATCATAAATCCAATGATACTGATTCAACTTCAGGATGATTCTGCACTGATATATGAGTCCAAATAAAGCTTCTTACATCTTTATTCATTCTGGTTTTGATTAGTATCAAGAAGAAATTGCCAAATCTCCAAACAGGGCAAACTGGAATCACTTCGGTTAAAAGTGGGATAACTTTTTCTTCATAACTCCTATTATCTTGATTCAACTTCAGAGTGATTCTTCACTGAATAATGAGTCCAAATCAAGCTTCTTACATCATGATTCATTCTGTTTTTATTAGTATCAAGAATAAATTGCCAAATCTCCAAACATGGCAAATTGGAATCACTTTAGTTAAAAGTGGGATAACTTCTTCATCATAAGTCCAATGATATTGATTCAACTTCAGGATGATTCTGCACTGATTTATGAGTCCAAATCAAGCTTCTTACATCTTTATTCATTCTGGTTTTGATTAGAATCAAGAAGAAATTGCCAAATCTCCAAACACGGTAAATTGGAGTCACTTCGGTTAAAAGTGGGATAACTTCTTCATCATAAATCTTAAGATCTTGATTCAACTTCAGGGTGATTCTTCACTGAATAATGTGTCCAAATCAAGCTTCTTACATCATGATTCAATCTGTTTTTATTAGTATCAAGAATAAATTGCCAAATCTCCAAACATGGCAAATTGGAATCACTTTAGTTAAAAGTGGGATAACTTCTTCATCATAAGTCCAATGATATTGATTCAACTTCAGGATGATTCTGCACTGATTTATGAGTCCAAATCAAGCTTCTTACATCTTTATTCATTCTGGTTTTGATTAGAATCAAGAAGAAATTGTCAAATCTCCAAACAAGGTAAATTGGAGTCACTTCGGTTAAAAGTGGGATAACTTCTTCATCATAAATCCTATGATCTTGATTCAACTTCAGGGTGATTCTAAACTGATTTATGAGTCCAAATTAAGCTTCTTTAATCGTGATTCGTTCTGGTTTTAATAGTATCAAGAAGAAATTGCTAACTCTCCAAACATGGCAAACTGGAATCACTTCGGTTAAAAGTGGGATAACTTCTTCATCATAACTCCTATGATCTGGATTAAACTTCAGGGTGATTCTACACTGATTAATGAGTCCAAATAAAGCTTCTTACATCGTGATTCATTCTGGTTAAGAAGAAATTGCCAAATCTCTAAACATGGTAAACTGGAATCACTTCGGTTAAAAGTGGGATAACTTCTTCATCATAACTCCTATTATCTTGATTCAACTTCAGGGTGATTCTTCACTGATTAATGAATCCAAATCAAGCTTCGTACATCGTGATTCATTCTGGTTTTATTAATATCAAGAATAAATTGCCAAATCTCCAAACAGGACAAATTGGAATCACTTCAGTTAAAAGTGGGATAACTTCTTCATCATAAGTCCAATGATATTGATTCAATTTCAGGATGATTCTGCACTGATATATGAGTCCAAATCAAGCTTCTTACATCTTTATTCATTCTGGTTTTGATTAGTATCAAGAAGAAATTGTCAAATCTCCAAACAGGGCAAACTAGTATCACTTCGGTTAAAAGTGGGATAACTTCTTCATCCTAACTCCAATGATATTGATTCAACTTCAGGATGATTATACACTGATTTATGAGTCCAAATCAAGCTTCTTACATCTTGATTCATTCTGATTTAATTAGAATCAAGAAGAAATTGCAAAATCTCCAAACATGATAAACTAGAGTCACTTCGTTTAAAAGTGGGATAACTTCTTCATCATAACTCCTATTATCTTGATTCAACTTCAGGGTGATTCTTCACTGATTAATGAGTCCAGATCAAGCTTCTTACATCGTGATTCATTCTGGTTTTATTAGTATCAAGAATAAATTGCCAAATCTCAAAACAGGGTAAACTGGAATCACTTCGGTTAAAAGTTGGATAACTTCTCCATCATAACTCCTATGATCTTGATTCAACTTCAGGGTGATTCTACACTGATTTATGAGTCCAAATCAAGCTTCTTACATCGTCATTCATTCTAGTTTTATTAGTATCAAGAAGAAATTGCCAAATCTCCAAATAGGGCAAACTGGAATCACTTCGGTTAAAAGTGGGATAACTTCTTCATCATAAATCCAATGATACTGATTCAACTTCAGGATGATTCTGCACTGATATATGAGTCCAAATCAAGCTTCTTACATCTTTATTCATTCTGGTTTTGATTAGTATCAAGAAGAAATTGCCAAATCTCCAAACAGGGCAAACTGGAATCACTTCGGTTAAAAGTGGGATAACTTCTTCTTCATAACTCCAATGATATTGATTGAAATTCAGGATGATTCTAACCTTATTTATGAGTCCAAATCAAGCTTCTTAGATCTTGATTCATTCTGTTTTAATTAGAATCAAGAAGAAATTGTCAAATCTCCAAACAGGATAAACTGGGGTCACTTGTATAAAAGTGGGATAACTTCTTCATCATAACTCCTATTATCTTGATTCAACTTCAGGGTGATTCTTCACTGATTAATGAGTCCAAATCAAGCTTCTTACATCATGATTCATTCTGGTTTTATTAGTATCAAGAATAAATTGCCAAATCTCAAAACAGGGCAAACTGGAATCACTTCGGTTAAAAGTTGGATAACTTCTTCATCATAACTCCTATGATCTTGATTCAACTTCAGGGTGATTCTACACTGATTTATGAGTCCAAATCAAGCTTCTTACATCGTCATTCATTCTAGTTTTATTAGTATCAAGAAGAAATTGCCAAATCTCCAAACAGAGTAAACTGGAATCACTTCAGTTAAAAGTGGGATAACTTCTTCATCATAACTCCTATTATCTTGATTCAACCTCAGGGTGATTCTACACTGATTAATGAGTCCAAATCAAGCTTCTTACATCGTGATTAATTCTGGTTATATTAGTATTAAGAATAAATTGCCAAATCTCCAAACAGGGCATATTGGAATCACTTCGGTTAAAAGTGGGAAAACTTCTTCATCATAAGTCTAATGATATTGATTCAACTTCAGGATGATTCTGCACTGATTTATGAGTCCAAATCAAGCTTCTTACATCTTCATTCATTCTTGTTTTGATTAGAATCACGAAGAAATTGTCAAATCTCCAAACAGGGTAAACTGGAGTCACTTCGGTTAAAAGTGGGATAACTTCTTCATCATAACTCCTATGATCTTGATTCAACTTCAGGGTGATTCTACACTGATTTATGAGTCCAAATCAAGCTTCTTACATCGTGATTCATTCTAGTTTTATTAGTATCAAGAAGAAATTGCCAAATCTCCAAATAGGGCAAACTGGAATCACTTCGGTTAAAAGTGGGATAACTTCTTCATCATAAATCCAATGATACTGATTCAACTTCAGGATGATTCTGCACTGATATATGAGTCCAAATCAAGCTTCTTACATCTTTATTCATTCTGGTTTTGATTAGTATCAAGAAGAAATTGCCAAATCTCCAAACAGGGCAAACTGGAATCACTTCGGTTAAAAGTGGGATAACTTCTTCTTCATAACTCCAATGATATTGATTGAAATTCAGGATGATTCTACACTTATTTATGAGTCCAAATCAAGCTTCTTAGATCTTGATTAATTCTGTTTTAATTAGAATCAAGAAGAAATTGTCAAATCTCCAACCGGATAAACTGGGGTCACTTCGTATAAAAGTGGGATAACTTCTTCATCATAACTCCTATTATCTTGATTCAACTTCAGGGTGATTCTTCACTGATTAATGAGTCCAAATCAAGCTTCTTACATCATGATTCATTCTGGTTTTATTAGTATCAAGAATAAATTGCCAAATCTCAAAACAGGGTAAACTGGAATCACTGCGGTTAAAAGTTGGATAACTTCTTCATCAAAACTCCTATGATCTTGATTCAACTTCAGGGTGATTCTACACTGATTTATGAGTCCAAATCAAGCTTCTTACATCATCATTCATTCTAGTTTTATTAGTATCAAGAAGAAATTTCCAAATCTCCAAACAGGGTAAACTGGAATCACTTCAGTTAAAAGTGGGATAACTTCTTCATCATAACTCCCATTATCTTGATTCAACCTCAGGGTGATTCTACACTGATTAATGAGTCCAAATCAAGCTTCTTACATCGTGATTAATTCTGGTTATATTAGTATTAAGAATAAATTGCCAAATCTCCAAACAGGGCATATTGGAATCAATTCGGTTAAAGGTGGGAAAACTTCTTCATCATAAGTCTAATGATATTGATTCAACTTCAGGATGATTCTGCACTGATTTATGAGTCCAAATCAAGATTCTTACATCTTTATTCATTCTGGTTTTGATTAGAATCACGAAGAAATTGTCAAATCTCCAAACAGGGTAAACTGGAGTCACTTCGGTTAAAAGTGGGATAACTTCTTCATCATAACTCCTATGATCTTGATTCAAATTCAGGGTGATTCTAAGCTGATTTATGAGTCCAAATCAAGCTTCTTACATCTTTATTCATTATGGTTTGATTAGTATCAAGAAGAAATTGCCAAATCTCCAAACAGGGTAAATTGGAATCGCTTCGGTTAAAATGGGATAACTTCTTCATCATAACTCCTATGATCTTGATTCAACTTCAGGGTGATTCTACACTGATTAATGAGTCAATATAAAGTTTATTACATCGTGATTCATTCTGGTTTTATTAGTACCAAGAATAAATTGCCAAATCTCAAAACAGGGCAAACTAGAATCACTTCGGTTAAAAGTGGGATAACTTCTTCATCATAAGTCCAATGATATTGATTCAACTTCAGGATGATTCTGCACTGATATATGAGTCGAAATCAAGCTTCTTACATCTATTTTCATTCTTGTTTTGATTAGTATCAAGAAGAAATTGCCAAATCTCCAAACAGGGCAAACTGGAATCACTTCGGTTAAAAGTGAGATAAACTTCTTCATCATAACTCCAATGATATTGATTCAACTTCAGGATGAGTCTACACTGATTTATGAGTCCAAATCTAGCTTCTTACATTCTGGTTTTATTAGTATCAAGAAGAAATTCCCAAATCTCAAAACAGGGCAAACTGGGATCACTTCGGTTAAAAGTGGGGTAACTTCTTCATCATAACTCCAATGATATTGATTCAACTTCAGGGTGATTCTAAACTGATTTATGAGTCCAAATCAAGCTTCTTACATCGTGATTCATTCTGGTTTTATTTATATCAAGAAAAAATTGCCAAATCTCCAAACAGGGTAAACTGGAATCACTTTGGTTAAAAGTGGGATAACTTCTTCATCATAACTCTTATTATCTTGATTCAACTTCAGGGTGATTCTTCACTGATTAATGAGTCCAAATCAAGCTTCTTACATCGTGATTCATTCTGGTTTTATTAGTATGAAGAATAAATTGCCAAATCTCCAAACAAGGCAAATTGGAATCACTTCAGTTAAAAGTGGGACAACTTCTTCATCATAAGTCCAATGATATTGATTCAACTTCAGGATGATTCTACACTGATTTATGAGTCCAAATCAAGCTTCTTACATCTTTATTCATTCTGGTTTTGATTAGAATCAAATTGAATTGTCAAATCTCCAAACAAGGTAAATTGGAGTCACTTCGGTTAAAAGTGGGATAACTTCTTCATCATAAATCCTATGATGTTGATTGAACATCAGGGTGATTCTAAACTGATTTATGAGTCCAAATCATGTTTCTTACATCGTGATTCATTCTGGTTTTATTAGTATCAAGAAGAAATTGCTAACTCTCCAAACATGGCAAACTGGAATCACTTCGGTTAAAAGTGGGATAACTTCTTCATCATAACTCCTATGATCTTGATTCAAATTCAGGGTGATTCTAAACTGATTTATGAGTCCAAATCTAGCTTCTTTCATAGTGATTCATTCTGGTTTTATTTTTATCAAGAAGAAATTGCCAAATCTCCAAACAGGGTAAACTGGAATCACTTCGGTTAAAAGTGGGATAACTTCTTCATCATAACTCCTATGATCTTGATTCAACTTCAGGGTGATTTGGTACGGCCGTGGAATGGCTGTCTCTCCCTAGATCACTTGAAGGGGGCGTGGGTGGATGATAGATGATGATGATGGACTTTACCTTAGAGCTATGGACTGCTCAAAGGTTGTTTTGCTGCTCCTAAGACACAGGATAACCGTGCTTAGTGTCTAGGATGGATCACAGAAGATCACTCTTCCTTAGTGATATAAAACACGTCCACCAAAGTGAACAAAGAGACAAAGTCTCCACAAAGACGATAGGTTGAGCCAAAGCTTAATTTTATTGAATAATGGTTCATCTTTTACATGGAGGCTCGTGGTTACATAAATAAGAAAGAAGAAAACAAAATCTTAAGCTAAAGAAAACCCTAAACCAAAACCAAGTCGGTTTAGTGAAAACCATATCCTAATCCTATTGCTAATTGGTTTAAGATAACCAAACTTAATCCTAATTTGTTTAAACTTAATGAAATCATAAATAAAATGAAAATAAACCATATTAGGCGTGCCTAATCTTCTTGGGCCAGTCATAATCCAAGCTGGCTTGTCTTTCCATTTTTTGGGCCGATAAAGGCCATTTTCGAACAACTCTTGCTTGGGCTCGATCCATCTTGTTTCTGGTCCGACCAAGTGCCTCATTAAGCTCATTTTGATGATGAAAATGCTCCTGATAATCCAATTGCACCTCTGGTTCTTCATCTTCCATTTCCAACTCATTTCTCGGCCATGTCGGTTTAACCAATCCATTTCTCGATCATACCAGATCGCCCATTTCATTCCTCTCCAACCAGCTTCCTTTCACCCATTTCCTGGTCAATTAGATTGCATACTAGTCTTCCATTCTGGTTCATAGTCATTCCTTCCTCTATAAAGGCCTCATCAAGATCCGTAGCCTTCTCTCGGTCCAATACCTCATGAATAAGGCCAATAAGCTCTCCAATAAGCCCATTAGGTCGTCCTGTGACCCATTCACTTTCTGGTACATAGATTGGCTTCCAAAACATGAGTTTTAACCTGATCCAGGTCGCACCATGATTCTACACTGATTAATGAGTCCAAATAAAGCTTCTTACATCGTGATTCATTCTGGTTTTATTAGTATCAAGAATAAATTACCAAATATCCAAAAAGGGCAAACTGGAATCACTTTGGTTAAAAGTGGGATAACTTCTTCATCATAACTCCTATGATATTGATTCAACTTCAGGGTGATTCTAAACTGATTTATGAGTACAAATCAAGCTTCTTACATCGTGATTCATTCTGGTTTGATTAGAATCAAGAAGAAATTGCCAAATCTCCAAACAGGATAAACTGGAATCACTTTGGCTAAAAGTGGAATAACTTCTTCATCACAAGTCCAATGATATTGATTCAACTTCAGGATGATTCTGCACTGATTTATGAGTCCAAATCAAGCTTCTTACATCTTGATTCATTCTGGTTTGATTAGAATCAAGAAGAAATTGCCAAATCTCCAAACAAGGTAAATTGGAGTCACTTCGGTTAAAAGTGGGATAACTTCTTCATCATAACTCCTATGATCTTGATTCAACTTCAGGGTGGTTCTAAACTTATTTATGAGTCCAAATCAAGCTTCTTACATCTTGATTCGTTCTGGTTTTATTAATATCAAGAAGAAATTGACAATTCTCCAAACAGGGCAAACTGAAATTACTTTGGTTAAAAGTGGGATAACTTCTTCATCATAACTCCAATGATATTGATTCAACTTCAGGATGATTCTACACTGATTTATAAGTCCAAATAAAGCTTCTTACATCTTGATTCATTCTGGTTTGATTAGAATCAAGAAGAAATTGTCAAATCTCCAAACAGGGTAAACTGGAGTCACTTCGGTTAAAAGTCGGATAACTTCTTCATCATAACTCCTACGATCTTGATTCAAACTCAGGGTGATTATAAACTGATTTATGAGTCCAAATCAAGCTTCTTACATCTTGATTCATTCTTTTTATATTTGTATCAAGAAGAAATTGCCAACTCTCTAAACAAGGTAAACTGGAATCACTTCGGTTAAAAGTGGAATAAGTTCTTCATCATAACTCCTATGATCTTGATTCAACTTCAGGGTGATTCTACACTGATTAATGAGTCCAAATCAAGCTTATTACATCATGATTCATTCTTGTTTTATTAGTATCAAGAATAAATTACCAAATCTCCAAACATGGCAAACTGGAATCACTTCGGTTAAAAGTGGGATAACTTCTTCATCATAACTCCAATGATATTGATTTAACTTCAGGATGATTCTACACTGATTTATGAGTCCAAATCAAGCTTCTTACATCTTGATTCATTCTGGTTTGATTAGAATCAAGAAGAAATTGCGAAATCTCCAAACAGGGTAAACTGGAGTCACCTCGGTTAAAGTGAGATAACTTCTTCATCATAACTCCTATGATCTTGATTCAAATTCAGGGTGATTCTAAACTTATTTATGATTCCAAATCAAGGTTCTTACATCGTGATTCATTTTGATTTATTTATATCAAAAACATTGTCAAATCTCCAAACAGGGTAAACTGGAATCACTTCGGTTAAAAGTGGGATACGTTCTTCATCATAACTCCTATTATCTTGATTCAACTTCAGGGTGATTCTACACTGATTAATGAGTCCAAATCAAGATTATTACATCGTGATTCATTCTGGTTATATTAGTATCAAGAATAAATTGCCAAATCTCCAAACAGGGCAAATTGGAATCACTTCGGTTAAAAGTGGGAAAACTTCTTCATCATAAGTCCAATGATATAGATTCAACTTCAGGATGATTCTGCACTGATTTATGAGTCCAAATCAAGCTTCTTACAACTTTATTCATTCTGGTTTTGATTAGAATCAAGAAAATATTGCCAAATCTCCAAACAAGATAAATTGGAGTCACTTCGGTTAAAAGTGAGATAACTTCTTCATCATAACTCCTATGATCTTAATTCAAATTCAGGGTGATTCTACACTGATTTATGAGTCCAAATTAAGCTTCTTACATCGTGATTCATTCTTGTTTTATTAGTATCAAGAAGAAATTGTCAAATCTCCAAACAGGGTAAACTGGATTCACTTCGGTTAAAAGTGGGATAACTTCTTCATCATAACTCCTATGATATTGATTCAAATTCAGGGTGATTATCCACTGATTTATGAGTCCAAATCAAGATTCTTACATCTTGATTCATTATGGTTTGATTAGAATCAAGAAGAAATTGCCAACTCTCCAAACAGGGCAAACTGGAATCACTTCGGTTAAAAGTGGGGTAACTTTTTTATCATAACTCCTATGATCTTGATTCAACTTCAGGGTAATTCTACACTGATTAATCAGTCCAAATCAAGCTTCTTACATCGTGATTCATTCTGGTTTTATTAGTATCAAGAAGAAATTGCCAAGTCTCCAAACAGGGCAAACTGAAATCACTTCGGTTAAAAGTGGGATAACTTCTTCATCATAACTCCAATGATATTGATTTAACTTCAGGATGATTATACACTGATTTATGAGTCCAAATCAAGCTTCTTAAATCTTGATTCATTCTGGTTTAATTAGAATCAAGAAGAAATTATCAAATCTCCAAACATGGCAAACTGGAATCACTTCAGTTAAAAGTGGGATAACTTCTTCATCCTAACTCCAATGATATTGATTCAAGTTTAGGATGATTCTACACTGATTTATGAGTCCAAATCAAGCTTCTTACATCTGGATTCATTCTGCTTTGATTAGAATCAAGAAGAAATTGCCAAATCTCCAAACAGTGTAAACTGGAGTCACTTCGGTTAAAAGTGGGATAACTTCTTCATCATAACTCCTATGATCTTGATTCAAATTCAGGGTGATTCTAAACTGATTTATGAGTCCAAATTAAGCTTCTTACATCGTGATTTATTCTGGTTTTATTTATATCATGAAAAATTGCCAAATCTCCAAATAGGGTAAACTGGAATCACTTCGGTTAAAAGTTGGATAACTTCTTCATCATAACTCCTATTATCTTGATTCAGCTTCAGGGTGATTCTAAACTTATTAATGAGTCCAAATCAAGCTTCTTACATCTTGATTCATTATGGTTTTATTAGTATCAAGAATAAATTGCCAAATCTCCAAACAGGGCAAACTGGAATCACTTCGGTTAAAAGTGGGATAACTTCTTCATCATAAGTCCAATGATATTGATTCAACTTCAGGATGATTCTGCACTTATTTATAAGTCCAAATCAAGCTTCTTAAATCTTTATTCATTCTTGTTTTGATTAGAATCAAGAAGAAATTGCCAAATCTCCAAATAAGGTAAATTGGAGTCACTTCGGTTAAAACTGGGATAACTTATTCCTCATAACTCCTATGATCTTGATTCAACTTCAGGGTGATTCTACACTGATTTATGAGTCCAAATCAAGCATCCTACATCGTGATTCATTCTGGTTTTATTAGTATCAAGAAGAAATTGCCAACTCTCCAAACAGAGCAAACTGGAATCACTTCGGTTAAAAGTGGGATAACTTCTTCATCATAACTCCTATGATCTTGATTCATCTTCAGGGTGATTCTACACTGAATTATGAGTCCAAATAAATCTTCTTACATCGTGATTCATCCTGGTTTTATTAGTATCAAGAAGAAATTGCCAAATCTCCAAACAGGGTAAACAAGATTCACTTCGGTTAAAAGTGGGATAACTTCTTCATCATAACTCCTATGATATTGATTCAAATTCAGGGTGATTATCCTCTTATTTATGAGTCCAAATATATATTCTTACATCTTGATTCATTATGGTTTGTCCACTGGTACATTCTATTGTCCACTGGTCCAAACTCTCTAAGATGGAGAGCCCTAATGGAATGGTGACTTCAGAAACTTCAAGGAGACCAAACAAGAAACCAAACAACCTCATCTGGTCCAAAATGCTGAAGATAATCCATGGAAGAAACCATTCTTGGAGAAAGGTCACTATAGGAGTATCAAAGCTAGGCTGTTCTAATCATTCTCTGGCCAGCCATGCTGAAGCTCTGTTTCTGACCAATAAAACCCACGACCAGCAAGAGGACAGGAGGGGTTTGAAGTGTCTCCTTGACCAGAAGGAGATAATCAAGAAGAGGAGGTGTTGGACAGTCAATTCACACCTCAAACACTCCAAATTCAAGTGATTCACAGTCATGGAGGTTCTAGGAACTAGCTCAGGTTCCTTGGTTGTAAGTTAACCTCCTGAACTCTAATAAGAGCTTGTTTAATTGTTTAAATTGTTTCTGGTTGTGTTGAGTATGTGTTTAGTATCTTAGGGATAGTTTAATGTTACTAGAGTTTTTGAACCTAGTTTCTGTTCCATGATACTTAAACATTGTGTATGCATTGTTCTAGGAGTTTTCTAGCATGGTTATGTCTAGTTGCTGTTTCTGATCTAAGCTTGTTGTTTAGTATTTTGTTGCTTAAAATTGTTGCTTGCTGCATGTGTACTGTTCTAGGAGATTACTAGCAATGTTTTGTCTAGTTCTTGTCTTAGTTCAATTGTTTGTGTTTGTGTGGTCTAGGCGTGTTGCTTAGCTCCTGTTTTGTGTCTTGTTGCATTGATAGAAGTCTAGGAGAGTTTCCTGGTCTTATAATGCATCCATAAATGTTTAGGGTGATTAGATGAGTTATATAGTCTCTGGGTTTGTCATTTGAGCTTCTTACTGGTTAAAATGATCATAAAATTAGCCTAAATGCCTTGTAATTGATGAGTTATCATTCCTGTGCATTTAGTGAGTTGTTTGCTTGGATTTGAACTGAATGAGTTGTTTAGATTCAGTCCAGTGCATCTTGTTAATAATTATGGATCAGACTTGGTGAGTTATCAAGTTCTGATCCTAATGTGTGGTCTAATTCTTGCTGGAGGTTGAGTGATGTTTCATGTACACAAGAGGTGTTAACTTGAAGAAATGAAATGGAGCCAAAGGATGAGTTTGGGTGAAGTTTGGGTCCCGTGCAAAGTTAGGGCAAGACCTCCGGAGATTGTCTAAGAAGGCTTTAGGAGTGTTTAAAGATGTGCAAAGCTAGGGTCAAGTCCAGGAGGGACTTAGACACCATTTAGAGACATTTGGGAGGAGATGGTCGAGCGTGCAAAAATAAGGCGAACCGTACGGACTTGTACGGACCGTGCAAAAATAGGGCGACCCAAAGAAGTTCCCATTTGGCCTTTAAAGATGGTTGGAGAGTTTGTGCAAAAATAGGGCGAGTGGTACAGACAGGAGGTCTGTACCATCGACCGTGCAAAAATAGGGCGAATGGCACGGTCGCTTTCCCGTATCAACCTGATATGAAGACGTGCAAACTTAGGGCGCAAGAGAAGCATGTTCTGATCAAGAGGAATCAAATTGGCATCAAGGAAAGATGCCATGCGCAGCAAACTTAGGGCGCAAGAGAAGCTTGTTCTGATCAAGAGGAATCAAATTGGCATCAAGGAAAGATGCCCTGCGCCAGGAAGGAGAGAGGAGATGACAGGCTGGTTCTGGTTGTCACTTGATAGAAAGGAAGAGCAAAGGAGACTATGTATCTAGCCAAAGAACCAGCCTGATTCATAGGAGCCTATGGGCAACCAATCACAAGCCTTCCTTCCCTTGACCAGATTCAAACTTGCCAGCCATCCTAGCCATTCATTCTCAAGTGATTTATCAGCCATTAGATTTAGGTTTCTGAGTTGTAAAGCTTGTAAGCCTATATAAGGCAGTGCTAGGCGATTTTGTATCCTTAAGGGAGTAAGGGGGATTTCCCCTCTCCACTTCATAATAAACAAAGTGTTCTTGATTTAGATTCTCTCTATTCTACCCCTTTCTTAGTCTCTCTAATCTATCTTAGTCTCTTTAAGTCTCCTAATCTCTGTTTCTGATTCAAGTTCATAAGTTAAAGATCAGACCTTTCTCATCATCATTTCAAGCTTTCTCTTCTGCCATTAATGGCGATTTCTCTCACACAGCATGAGCTTTGATTTCCAACAAGAGGTGCTAGCTGTCTATCACCAATCCGAGACAAAGAAGAAGACTTTGCCCATGCTGTTCAGAGCCTACACATAATGTATATTCCTGTTTGATTCAGAGTCTACACATTATGTATATTCCTGACCATGGAGAGATTGTTGGAGAAGAGGTCAGATGGTAATAAGTCTTGGTTGAGCCAGAACATGGCTGTCCTTTGGAGATACCTCAAGGAGGATTGATGAAGAGGCAGACCAGAAGTTGACCAACCATCCACCAGGCTGGATCGTCTCATACATTGTGTGTATAACCGGTTGAATTAAGCGCAGCCTGTTTGGGTGTTGAGCTCCTGGTCCAAGAGACACATAAGGAAGAGTTGTTCTAGGCAGTGGAGAGGAGATCAAGGGAGGAGGAACTGGTTGACTTAAGCGCAGCTGTTGGGGTGATGTGCTCCTGGTCCTAGCTCAATCTTGCTCACTTCCAAGCTTGGTCCTTCCCTATTCTCTCTGGATCAAGCTTGAGGAGGGGTAATGAAGAAGCAATCCTGAAGATCCAGCCGCCACAAGCCATTGGCAAGCTGTGGAGTTCACACTTGCATCATAAACCAGATCAAAGAAGACTCAAGGAACTCACTGTCCCAATGCAAGCTTGGTCCTTCATTATTCTCAGTCCCAAGCATGAGATTGAGCTTCGATGATCTGAGTATTGTCTTACCAAGTGGGGAATTCAATTGGAGTTCACTCCCCACCATACTTATGAAAGGGAAGCACCTTAAACTCATCTCAATACATTCATTATTGTCCTTATACTTAAATTGTTATTGAGCATACTGTGATGAGTGCATTTCCTCAAGAACTGATGCACCTTTGGGATAATGTATCAGGTAACTTACTTGGTGATCTATGAAGCAGAAGCTGGTGGTCTCTAAAACTCCTTGAAGTGGCGAGTAGTCTTAAGAAAGGGGGAGACACAACCAGCCTAAAGAAGTGATCCAAGATGTTGATGTGGGCAAGCTGTGGAGTTCACACTTGTACCATTATTTGAGGCCATGATCCAGAGCCTAAGGACTCCACCATGAGTTGTCTGAAGTTACTTAGGCTCACTGGCTAATCCCTAGGCTTTGAAGAACTCTACTCTTTTCCTTAGCTGGTTTTGTCCCAAATGGGTTTTCTGGCTAAGGTTTTTAATGAGGGAGCTTCTTCAAGGTTCCAAGCTTGTCCAAGGATCTCTTATGGTCAAGCTTGAGGGGGAGTGTTGGAATGAAGAAGGAAGAAGCATTAGTTGAGAGTGAAGATCGCTTGTGCAAAGATTGTGCGAAGATAATATTGACATAAACACATGTATTGACATGAAGCCATAGAGATAGAAGAGAAAGAGATGCATTAGGAGCTTAAAAGAAGTAACATTGGTGTGTACTTTATTACGTGTTAGAATGAAGATAAATAATGCTGGTGAAGAGACCAAGCATCAAAGATGAAGCATCCAGAGCAAGTTTGATTATGTCCGTACAGACCGAACGAGTGATCTTATAAAGAGATCTTATAAATCCTTATAAGGCAAGGCAGAGGTCTGGGGACGCTTAACTTAACCTAATAAAGCTTGGGAAGACCGTTGGGGTTGAGTCAACCAGCTGTCATGGTTAAGTTTGAATTCAAATCCAGATCTACTGCCAAAAGAGCTGTTGGGTCAGAATACAACCTTTTATCCAGTCAGAATACTGTCTATTATCCAGTGTAGTCTTTTATCCAGTGTGTTGTTGATTCCCTCTCTCTTTCTTCTCTGTCTTTAAATGTAATTGTATGCAACCAGAAATAAATCAAGGAGAATATTTTCTCTCCTTCTCTCTCTCTCTAATGTCGAAATTTCTCTCTCTCTCTCTCTCTCTCTCTCTCTCTCTCTCTCTCTCTCTTGTTCTTCATGTTCTTCATTCTCCAGCAATAAACTCTCTTAATCTCTTTATTCTCCAGCAGCATTCTCTTTGATTCTCACTTACTCTCTTCATTCTCTCCCTCTTACTTTCGACCATACTCTCTCTCTACACCACTCTCACACTCTGTTCTATCTATTCTCACATGGTATCAGAGCTCTCAAGCTCCTGAAAACCTATAAAGCTTCCGCAAATCTGTTTCTGTTCAATCATCTCTTTCAAACTCTGTTTTTGTTCCATCCTTGTATCCTCTGGTCCAAAGGTTTTCCAGGAGGGAAAAATATCACCAGAACTCAAGATAAAGGAGGTCTTTAATCTCTGGAACTCAAGAAAGCTTCAGCTCAGTCCAGCAAGCTTCATCAAAGTCCAGATTTAAGTTCGGTTTCTTGTAAACCAGTTGGTACATTCTATTATCCACTGGTCCAAACTATCTAAGATGGAGAGCCCTAATGGAATGGTTACTTCAGAAACTTCAAGGAGACCAAATAAGAAACCAAACAACCTCATCTGGTCCAAAATGCTGAAGATAATCCATGGAAGAAACCATTCTTGGAGAAAGGTCACTATAGGAGCATCAAAGCTAGGCTGTTCTAATCATTCTCTGGCCAGCCATGCTGAAGCTCTTTTTCTGACCAACAAAACCCACGACCAGAAAGAGGACAGGAGGGGTTTGAAGTGTCTCCTTGACCAGAAGGAGATAATCAAGAAGAGGAGGTGTTGGACAGTCAATTCACACCTCAAACACTCCAAATTCAAGTGATTCACAGCCATGGAGGTTCAAGGAACTAGCTCAGGTTCCTTGGCTGTAAGTTAACCTCCTGAACTCTAATAAGAGCTTGTTTAATTGTTTAAATTGTTTCTGGTTGTGTTGAGTATGTGTTTAGTATCTTAGGTGTAGTTTAATGTTACTAGAGTTTTTGAACCTAGTTTCTGTTCCATGATACTTAAATATTGTGTATGCATTGTTCTAGGAGTTTTCTAGCATGGTTATGTCTAGTTTCTGCCCTAGAATAATTGTTTGTGCTGTTTCTGATCTAAGCTTGTTGTTTAGCATTTTGTTGCTTAAAATTGTTGCTTGCTGCATGTGTACTGTTCTAGGAGATTACTAGCAATATTTTGTCTAGTTCCTGTCTTAGTTCAATTGTTTGTGTTTGTCTGGTCTAGGTGTGTTGCTTAGCTCCTGTTTTGTGTCTTGTTGCATTGATAGAAGTCTAGGAGAGTTTCCTGGTCTTATAATGCATCCATAAATGTTTAGGGTGATTAGATGAGTTATCTAGTCTCTGGTTTTGTCATTTGAGCTTCTTACTGGTTAAAATGATTATAAAATTAGCCTAAATGCCTTGTAATTGATGAGTTATCATTCCTGTGCATTTAGTGAGTTGTTTGCTTGGATTTGAACTGAATGAGTTGTTTAGATTCAGTCCAGTGCATCTTGTTAATAATTATGGATCAGACTTGGTGAGTTATCAAGTTCTGATCCTAATGTGTGGTCTAATTCTTGCTGGAGGTTGAGTGATGTTTCATGTACACAAGAGGTGCTAGCTGTCTATCACCAATCCGAGACAAAGAAGAAGACTTTGCCCATGCTGTTCAGAGCCTACACATGATGTATATTCCTGTTTGATTCAGAGTCTACACATGATGTATATTCCTGACCATGGAGAGATTGTTGGAGAAGAGGTCAGATGGTAATAAGTCTTGGTTGAGCCAGAACATGGCTGTCCTTTGAAGATACCTCAAGGAGGATTGATGAAGAGGCAGACCAGAAGTTGACCAACCATCCACCAGGCTGGATCGTCTCATACCTTGTGTGTATAACCAGTCGAATTAAGCGCAGCCTGTTTGAATGTTGAGCTCCTGGTCCAAGAGACACATAAGGAAGAGTTGTTCTAGGCAGTGGAGAGGAGATCAAGGGAGGAGGAACTGGTTGACTTAACCGCAGCTGTTGGGGTGATGCGCTCCTGGTCCTAGCTCAGTCTTGCTCAGTTCCAAGCTTGGTCCTTCCCTATTCTCTCTGGATCAAGCTTGAGGAGGGGTAATGAAGAAGCAATCCTGAAGATCCAGCCGCCACAAGCCCTTGGCAAGTTGTGGAGTTCACACTTGCATCATAAACCAGATCAAAGAAGACTCAAGGAACTCACTGTCCCAATGCAAGCTTGGTCCTTCATTATTCTCAGTCCCAAGCATGAGATTGAGCTTCGATGATCTGAGTATTGTCTTACCAAGTGGGGAATTCAAGTGGAGTTCACTCCCCACCATACTTATGAAAGGGAAGCACCTTAAACTCATCTCAATACATTCATTATTGTCCTTATACTTAAATTGTTATTGAGCATAGTGTGATGAGTGCATTTCCTCAAGAACTGATGCACCTTTGGTGATCTATGAAGCAGAAGCTGGTGGTCTCTAAAATTCCTTGAAGTGGCGAGTAGTCAGAAGAAAGGGGGAGACACAACCAGCCTAAAGAAGTGATCCAAGATGTTGATGTGGGCAAGCTGTGGAGTTCACACTTGTACCATTATTTGAGGCCATGATCCAGAGCCTAAGGACTCCACCATGAGTTGTCTGAAGTTCCTTAGGCTCACTGGCTAATCCCTAGGCTTTGAAGAACTCTACTCTTTTCCTTAGCTGGTTTTGTCCCAAATGGGTTTTCTGGCTAAGGTTTTTAATGAGGGAGCTTCTTCAAGGTTCCAAGCTTGTCCAAGGATCTCTTATGGTCAAGCTTGAGGGGGAGTGTTGGAATGAAGAAGGAAGAAGCATTAGTTGAGAGTGAAGATCGCTTGTGCAAAGATTGTGCAAAGATAATATTGACATAAACACATGTATTGACATGAAGCCATAGAGATAGAAGAGAAAGAGATGCATTAGGAGCTTAAAAGAAGTAACCTTGGTGTGTACTTTATTCCGTGTTAGAATGAAGATAAATAATGCTAGTGAAGAGACCAAGCATCAAAGATGAAGCATCCAGAGCAAGTTTGATTCTGTCCGTACAGACCGAACGAGTGATCTTATAAAGAGATCTTATAAATCCTTATAAGGCAAGGCATAGGTCTGGGGACGCTTAACTTAACCTAATAAAGCTTGGGAAGACCGTTGGGGTTGAGTCAACCAGCTGTCATGGTAAAGTTTGAATTCAAATCCAGATCTACTGCCAAAAGAGCTGTTGGGTCAGAATACAGCCTTTTATCCAGTCAGAATACTCTCTATTATCCAGTGTAGTCTTTTATCCAGTGTGTTGTTGATTCCCTCTCTCTTTCTTCTCTGTCTTTAAATGTAATTGTATGCAACCAGAAATAAATTAAGGAGAATATTTTCTCTCCTTCTCTCTCTCTCTAATGTCGAAATTTCTCTCTCTCTCTCTCTCTCTCTCTCTCTCACTCTTGTTCTTCATGTTCTTCATTCTCCAGCAATAAACTCTCTTAATCTCTTTATTCTCCAGCAGCATTCTCTTTGATTCTCACTTACTCTCTTCATTCTCTCCCTCTTACTTTCGACCATACTCTCTCTCTACACCACTCTCACACTCTGTTCTATCTTTCTCACACTCTTCAGTGTCACTCTCATTCAGCTTCAGTTAAAGAAGAACCAGCAGCCCAATATGCTTATGGAGAAGTGAAGCCCAATCTTTATAAGGAATGGAAGTCCATGAAGCATGAAGAGAGGCCATGAGAAGAACAGGCCCAGTACTGATCCAATAAGGAGAAGTAGCCAAACAAGCAAGCTGGTGACAAGCAACTGTAGAAAAGTCAACAATAGCTGCTTGCTATTATACATCAACAAAGAAGTCAAAATTTGCTGCTAGATATTTCTGATGAAACAAGAGGTGGCCTTGGTTTCTTCAGCTGGTTTTAGCTCCTGGTTTTAGTGTCCTGATGTATAACTGACGTGCATTAGCTTTATGATGAAGTCTTGTACTCTGTATAAATATGTATGTTTTGTTATCAATGAAAACTATGAAAGCCATTGAGCTTCTTCCCCCTTATGCTCATGTACTTCACCAGAAATGTTTGGGGTTACTTATTCTTAAATTTCAACAGTTTAGTCATGGTTGCATCATCCCCTCCTCCTTTAAAAGGATTTGACCTCAAATCCAAATCATCTGCACAAAAAGGGATCAAGTCAGCAACATTGAAAGTAGAGCTAACAGCATACTTACCTTGAAGATCAATTTTGTAAGCATTGTTGTTGATGCGTTCCAACACTTTGAAGGGTCCATCTGTTCTTGGCAAGAGTTTTGACTTTCTTTCAGCAGGAAATCTATCCTTTCTCAAGTAAATTGACACTAAATCTCCTGGTTCTAGTATCAACTCACGCCTCTTCTTGTTGGCATGCTTCTCATACTCTTTAGTCCTTTCTTCAATGTTATTTTTAACCTGTTGATGCAAAGAAACCACATACTCGGCCTTGGCCTTTCCATCAAGGTTAGTCTGCTCATTAAGAGGTAAAGGTAACAAATCCAGAGGAGTCAAAGGACTAAAACCATACACAATCTGAAAGGGAGAGAACTTTATAGCCCTATGCACTGAATGATTGTAAGCAAATTCAACATGTGGCAAACAATCTTCCCAAGACTTAATGTTTTTCTTAACCACAGTTCTTAAGAGAGCAGATAAGGTCCTATTGACTACTTCAGTTTGCCCATCAGTTTGTGGGTGACAAGTAGTTGAGAACAAGAGTTTAGTTCCTAATCTAGACCAGAGAGTCTTCCAAAAGTAGCTAAGGAACTTGGTATCTCTATCAGACACAATGGTTCTAGGCATTCCATGTAAACGCACTACTTCCCTAAAGAAAAGATCAGCAACATTCACAGCACTATCAGTCTTATTGCAAGCAATGAAGTGAGCCATTTTAGAGAACCTGTCAACAACAACAAAGATAATATCTCTGCCTCTCCTAGTTCTAGGCAATCCAAGCACAAAATCCATTGAAAGATCAACCCATGGTGCAGTAGGAATGGGAAGAGGAGTGTACAAACCTTGAGGCTGGTTTTTGGCTTTGGCTTGAGTGCAAACTATACATCTGCTGCAATGCTTCTCCACGTCCTTTCTCATGCTTGGCCAGAAGAAATGTTCTTTCAAGATGTTGAGGGTTTTAGCTACACCAAAGTGTCCCATCAGGCCTCCTCCATGTGATTCCCTGACATATAATTCCCTCAAAGAACATTTAGGCACACACAAACGGTTTTCAAAAAATAGAAACCCATCTGCTTGATAGTACTTCCCACTAGTATGCATCTCACTATTTTTAAAATACTCTTTGAAATCAGGATCATCAGCATAGTAAGTTTTTACTTGTTCAAAACCTAACAACTTAGTTTCCATTGAAGACAACCAATTATACCTTCTAGACAACACATCAGCTACCACATTTTCTTTACCTTGCTTGTAATGGATAACATAAGGAAAGGTTTCAAGAAACTCAACCCATTTGGCATGGCGCTTGTTCACCTTGTGTTGTCCCTTTAGATGTTTGAGAGACTCATGATCTGTGTGTATCACAAACTCTTTCGGCCAGAGATAGTGCTGCCAGGTTTCAAGTGCTTTGATCAAGGCATAAATCTCCTTGTCATAAGTGGGATAGTTCAGCATAGCTCCACCAAGTTTCTCACTGAAATAGGCGATTGGCCTCTTCTCCTGCATCAGCACCGCTCCAATTCCTACACCAGATGCATCACATTCAATCTCAAAGGTCTTAGAAAAATCAGGAAGAACAAGTAAGGGAGCATTAGTCAACTTCCCCTTCAGGTTTTGAAAAGCTTCTTCTTGCGCTTTTTCCCATTTAAAACCCACATTCTTCTTGATAACTTCAGTGAGAGGTGCTGCAATGGTGCTAAAGTCTTTGAAAAACCTTCTGTAGAAGCCAGCCAGTCCATGGAAACTTCTAACTTCACTCACACTCGTAGGACTTGGCCAATCTCGGATTGCTTTCACCTTTTCTTCATCAACCTTGATTCCCTGGGCTGTAACAACAAAGCCTAAAAACACAAGGTGATCTGTCCCAAAAGTACACTTTTTAAAGTTAGCAAACAGAGACTCTTTCCTAAGCACTTCAAGAACAGCTTTCAGATGATTCACATGCTCATTCAAACTCTTGTTGTAGATCAGAATATCATCAAAATAAACAACAACAAAGTGACCTATGAATGCTCTAAGAGCATGATTCATCAACCTCATGAATGTACTAGGTGCATTAGTGAGACCAAATGGCATAACTAGCCACTCAAACAAACCATGTTTGGTTTTGAATGCAGTTTTCCACTCATCTCCTTCTTTCATCCTAATCTGATGATATCCACTTTTTAAATCATCTTTAGAGAAAACACAGGAACCATGCAATTCATCTAACATATCATCAAGTCTAGGGATAGGATGTCTGTACTTTACAGTGATATTGTTGATGGCTCTGCAGTCTACACACATGCGCCAGCTTCCATCTTTCTTTGGCACCAAGAGGACTGGAACAGCACATGGACTCATGCTTTCTCTTATGTGTCCTTTCTCCATCAACTCATCAACCTGCCTCTGTAGTTCTTTAGTCTCTTCAGGATTGGTTCTATAAGCTGGGCGATTGGGAAGAGAAGCTCCAGGAACAAGATCTATTTGATGTTCAATCCCTCTGATTGGTGGCAATCCATTAGGGCTCTCTTCTGGAAATACATCAGCAAACTCCTGCAAAAGAAGCTTAAACTCACTCGGTATAACTGGTTCATGGTCAGAAGAGGTCATTAGTGATCCTTTAAAGACAAACAAAAGCATTGATTGTTGGAGATACATAACTTTCTTAACCTCACTGTTTTTGGCCATGAGGTGAATCTCCTTTTCTTTCTTTTCATCAGGTGATTTCTCTTTGTCTTTAGCTTCTTGTCTCCTGAGCTTGAGTTGAACTTGGTCTTGATGAACCTCATGAGGTGACAAGGGAGCGAGAACAATCTTCTTTTCTCTATGGGTGAAAGAATGGCGATTTGTGAACCCATCATGAATGGCTCTCTTATCATACTGCCGAGCCTTCCATGGAGGATATGGCTGGAGTCCATAGGAAGAACATCACACACTATCTCATCTTGGCATCTCCCAATGGTTATAGGAACCATAACTTGTTCTGTGACCTTTAATTCACCATCTTCATTCAGCCACTGAAGCAAGTAAGGTCTAGGATGTTTTCCAGTTTTCAAACCAAGCTTGCCACAAGAGATTCACTAGCCACATTAGTACAGCTTCCACCATCTATAATCAGACTGCAAACCTTATCATAAATATTGCAACGAGTGTGAAAAAGGTTCTCTCTTTGATCATGCTCCTCTGACTTGGACTGAACTTTCAAGGATCTTCTAGTGACCAAAAGCTCTCCACGCACTGGATAGTCTACAGCTTCTTCATCAGTAACCTCAGCCTTCTCGTCCTCAGAAATCAGTTCACCACTCTCAAGCAAGATCATGACCTTCTTGTTAGTGCACTCACTGGCATAGTGACCAAATCCATGGCACTTGAAGCACTTCACATCTCTGGTTCTTGTGGCTGGCGCTTTTGTTGACATGAAGGAATAATAAGAT